>OW387027.1:42361688-42487688 GCA_936439885.1 Nowickia ferox
TTGACAATTCCTAATTTGTAGTTCGCGCTCAAATTGTCTGTGTCTTCTTTAATATTCATCGTTTTGTTTATTTTCTGTTGAATTCTTAGACTTTCTGTTATGTATTTTTTTCTGGCGTTGTTTACTTTGTCTAATATTTTTATACTAAAATAAAAATATAATAATGTATGATAAACAATAACAAATAAAATTTGTTTTTGTTGTATCATACAGAATTCACCGTTTTTAAAACAGAGAGAAACGCGTTGAAATTCTCGCTTTTATTTCATTTAAGAAATGTATGGCATACAAAAAAAAAATTTAAACTTTGTTTTTCAAGAGATTTATTATTCGACATATTGTCATAATTATATTATAAGTGAAATTTATTTGCTGGTGGTTAAGCGATGTCTATATGCATTTCATTGTTGCTTTAACAAATCGTCAGTATACTTCAACCACACATTTTGAACAGTCACAAACCTCTTATCTTATGCACAGACTTTCATAAACTATTTGAGAATTCACAAATATTAATATTTTTGAAAATCACAAAAGAAAAATAAGCATAGTAGGCTTAGTAACTTATACAAAACCCAGCAAATAATTTTTATTCGATATGAATCTATTTTATTTTTCTACACCTTTATACAATTAGAAATCCTTTGGATAACAATAAAAGTATTTATAGGTAAAATGAAAAATAATATTTTAATGAAACATTCAAGAGATTTATTATTACTATAATTATGAGAATATGTCGAATAATAAATCTCTTGAATGTTTCATTAAAATATTATTTTTCATTTTGCCTATAAATACTTTTATTGTTATCCAATGGATTTCTAATTGTATAAAGGTGTAGAAAAATAAAATAGATTCATATCGAATAAAAATTATTTGCTGGGTTTTGTATAAGTTACTAAGCCTACTATGCTTATTTTTCTTTTGTGATTTTCAAAAATATTAATATTTGTGAATTCTCAAATAGTTTATGAAAGTCTGTGCATAAGATAAGAGGTTTGTGACTGTTCAAAATGTGTGGTTGAAGTCTACTGACGATTTGTTAAAGCAACAATGAAATGCATATAGACATCGCTTAACCACCAGCAAATAAATTTCACTTATAAACTTTGTTTTTGTTTTAATATTTAATGTTATAGACTATGTATATAATTATAAGTATGTATTTGCTTTTGAGATTTGTTATTGTTATTGATGACTTCTAATATATTTTCTATTGTTGTCAAATATTTAGAGATTTGTCGCATAATGCTATTACCACAATTGGCAAACGAGTGTTCAAGGGAGCCCAATCGTTGCGAAACATCCAGATTGATAATAACCAAATAACCTGTATAGATGAACATGCATTCAAAGGACTTACTGATCTTGAGATACTGTAAGTTTTTAAAATACCTATATACAAGTATACATACTTACGAGGTGTGTTCAAAAAGTACCGCAAATTTGGTATTTTCGCGGGTTACGTATATTCGAATTTTGATTTTTTTTGTGGCGTTATGTTCCTTCTCATGTCTCTCACTTGACCCAACAGTTTCGGTAATTTTTAATGTTCAGTTAATTGTTGACAGCTGCTTTGCTTGCACGTATTTTGGCTCGTCTGCGGTTTTACCTATTAGAAAAAATGGAACAAAGAACCTGCATAAAATTTTGTGTGAGAAACAAAATTAAGTGCGCGGATACATTCCGAATGTTGACTGTGGCATACGGAGAAGCTACCTACTACCGAAGCAACGTTTATCGGTGGTATAAGATGTTCTCAGAAGGCCGAGAAGATATGAACGACGAAGAGCGTGCCGGACGCCCGAGCACTTCAACAACATACGAAAAAATTGACGAAGTGAAGAAAATCTTATTGGCCAATCGTCGAATCATCCTTAGAGAAGTTGCTGAGGACCTAGACATATGATTAGCTCGTGCCATTCGATTTTTATCAATGATTTGGGCATGAGACGGGTTGCCGCGAATTTCTTACCAAAATTGCTTAATTTCGACCGAAAAGCATCGCATGAACATTGCTAATGAGGTGTTGGACTCTGCCCGCGACGACCCAGAGCTCCGGAGGGTCATAACTGGTGACGAGTCGTGCGCTTATGGTTATAACGTGGAAACCAAAGCTCAATCATCTCAACGAAAGCTGCCGCACGAACCAATACCGTAAAAAGCGCGTCAAGTTTTTGTCGAATTTGAAAGTTTTGCTTACAGTTTTCTTCGATTGCAGGGGCGTGGTGCATCATGAGTTATTGCCACAGGGTAGAACGATTTATAAGGAATATTACCTGCAATTTATGCGCAATTTGCGCGAAAAAATGCCAGAAATGCTTGGATTTGTGAAAGAACAAAAATTGGCTTTTGCACCACGGTAACGTCCCTGCTTACACATCGTTGCTTGTACGATACTTTATGGCCAAAAACAACACAGTAATGATGCCGCAGCCACCGTATTCCCCAGATCTCGCCCCTGTGACTTTCTTGTTCCTGCGACTGAAAAGGCTCATGAAAGGACGACGCTACGCTACGATTGACGAGATAAAAACGGCATCGAAAGAGGAGCTGAACAAGATAAAAAAAATATTTTTTGAAGTGCTTCGAAGATTGGAAGAAACGTTGACATAAGTGCATTATATCTGAGGGGATTACTTTGAAGGGGACAAAAATAGATATTCATGAATAAATAAATAATTTTTTAAAAATCACAAAATTCGCGATTTTTTTTAACACACCTCGTATGTACATCTAAATATATATATATATATATATATATATATGTATATATATGGCATAAAAAGAGGCACTCTAAATCATAAACAGTCACTACTTGAAAGTTATCAAAATGGTTTTGTTCTTTCATAAACCAGTTCACTGAACAAATGTCTAACCACCGCAAAAAGTTATTTGCAATACAGTCTTCTGAACAACATAAAATACCGGTATTCCTCTTTTTATGTCACATACTGTTACGTTTTAACCCTTTAAAAACGCTTTTCTTTGCACTGGAAGATTTGCAAATGAATAAAATACCCCTAATTACTAGGGTTAGGTTAAGTAGGGGTGTGGCAGTCAGAAGCCTGGACTCACTGTGATACCACGGAGACTCTGCTTATGCGGAGTCCCCACCATCGAACCAACCAGAGCTCAAGATAAAGCTATTAATACGCTGCAGTTCAACACTAGCAACGTCAGAAAGTTCCCTGAAATCAAGAGCGCCCATTGTGGCCATTCTCTTTCTTGCAAGTCCAGGACAGTGACAAAGAAAATGTTCTACACTTCCCTCTTCATCTATACCCTGGCAGCTACGGCAAAAATCATTGTGTTCAACCTGTAACCTTTGTGCATGCCTAACTATGAGACAGTGTCCGGTTAGCACGGACACTAGAATCGAGATCTGTTTCCTATTCTTCAAAATTAAAGAAGCCGTATTTTCCCTATATACATGAGTCCATAACTGCCTTGTGATCACGCAATCATTTCTTGTGACCCACCTTCAATTTGTTTCATAGTCTATCCTGCGCCTAAGCCTGAGTTTGCAAGAGAGTAGGGGTAAATCAACACATTCCAAATCTGGTGGAACTTGTAGGGTTGTCCAAATTATAGCAATCTCACCAGCCCTAGAGTTCTCCTGAAAGCCTCTATGACCCGGGATCCAGATGATCCTAATATCAAACTGCTCTCCCATCTCATTTAGAGATGATCGGCAGTCGAGGGCTATTGTTGTTCTTAGAAGCGGTGATTCGAGGGCCATAATAGCTGCTCGCCTATCGGTGCATATGTTAATAAAAGTCGTTGAAGTGACATTCACTTTCAACCAATCCGCGGACACTGCAGTGATCCGGAAGTCGCTTTGCAATACGAAGAACTAAAGCCCCTGCAAATACTCCATAACCGTCCGTATAAAAATCAACACTTTTTCTTCTACCTGGAGTTCCATTCATCCACAATTCTGTGGATGGTATCTAGGTTTTATAAAGACGTTCGTGTAGTAGAGCAGGGGAGGTTTGGTCAATCCTCCATCTCCAAGCTTCATCATCGAGTATTCTAGAGCGGCCGGTTCCATTTCAGTAGTAGGGAACTGGGCATTCTACCGCAATTAGAATTGTGAAATTTGTGCGAAATTTCTAAAAATTCTGGACTGAAATTTTTGAAATTTTAAAATTTTGCTGAAATTTTGCTGAAATTTGTGAAATTTTTCTGAAATTTGAGAAATTGTGTTTTTTTGTTTACATTAACTGTTTTTTGTTTATATTAAGTGTATGTGTGTTTGTATGTATGTATGTATGACCGTGGGAACTTGTGCGCGGAATATTTTGTGGGAATACATTAAGGGGGTTTATAGGTTTGAAGCTTTTATATGTATATGATTTTCTAATGACGACGGGATAACATCTTTATTTTTTCAAATGCCGACGGGAAAACATGTTTATTTTTTTCAAATGCCGACGGGAAAACATGTTTATTTTTTTCAAATGCCGACGGGAAAACATGATTATTTTTTTCAAATGCCGACGGGAAAATCATGGAAATGATTTTTCCTAATGCCGACGAAAAATTTGTGGGTGTGTCTAGCTGTAGGAATTGAAGTCTGGCTGTGCTTGGTGGAGGGCGGGGTGTGTCTAGATTGTGAGACCTTAAGGCTGACCGTGATTTGGGTAGGTGAGGGTGTTTTGTAATACGTAACCGTGGGAATTCGGTGACGTTTATGCTTGTTGGAATTTAAGCCAAGCTGTGCTTGGTGGGGGGCGGGGTGTATTTGAGGTAGATCGACTGGTGGAGGGCGGGGAGTTGTTGTAATATGTATCCGTGGGAATCTGTGTACATGTATGTATGTATATATGTATGTCTGTAAGAGTTTAAGGCTGTCTGTGATTTATGAAAGGCGAGGTGAGAGTGTTCCTGTAATAAGTATCCGTGGGAATCTGTGTATATGTATGTTCGTAGGAGTTTAAGGCTGATTGTGATTTGAGGTGGGGGAGGGTGTTGTTGTGATAGATAGATATAATTTGCCTATGTGTGTGTGTATGTATGTTTGTATATGTAGCAGTTTAACGCTGTCCTTGATTTGTGGTAGGCGGGGATGTTATTGTAATATGTATCTATAGGAATTTGGGTGTTTATATGTCTGTAGGAATTTTTGTGCATGTATGTCTGTAGGAGTTTAAGGCTGATCGTGATTTAGGTTGTTACGATTGATAGATTGTATGTTACCTTGAGATTTTGTGTATGTATATCCGTAAGAACTTTAGGCTGACTGTGATTTGTGAGGGGAGGGGCGTTGTTGAAATAGGTTTAATTTTTCGTAGATGAATTTTAGTATGTGTTTGTGTATGTGATTTTCTCACCCTAGTATTTATATGTACGTAGAAATAAATTATTTCTGATATGAACATTTTTTGCGCGAAAATATTATCATATATCTGAACTTCCCTAACCATAGTATTTTTTTCATATTGGAAGATGAGATTGCTTTATATTTTATTAAACTTAAATTTGTCCAGTGTTGAAGTCTGTCGGTCAGAAATTTGTTTATATTTGTATAAATATTAATTTCTGATTTTGCAAAATTCTTGTGTACGATCGTGGCGATTTTGGGTGTGTGTATGTGTATGCGCGATAGAGTTTGAGTGGTATATGATAAGTTTGTTTATTTAAGTACATTTGTCTTCTTCGACTTTCGTTTTCAAGCGTCAATAGCTTGGAGAACGGTTTGTATGTTTTCATGATGTAGATATGTAAGTGTGATTGTTAAAATCCAATAAATACTTGAGCATGGGTAGGAAATTTGATAATATATGTACATATGTACATATTGATCTACAAATTGATTTTATGTATGTATGTATGTACATACAAATAAGTCTGGGGCTCCCTGTTTAAATATATTTTTCTTTGTCATGTGCGGCCTTTTGTTGTTGCTGTTGTAAATATTCGCCTGTTCTTTTGTTTGAAATTAAAAAAACGTTCTTTTAATTTTTAGATGTATTTACTTCAAAGTTTGTGAGGAGTTTCTGTTTTAAGTAAAATTGAATTCCTCTCTAGTTGTAGTAACTATAGTATAAATATTTAATATATTTTATTTCCATTTGTTTAAAGTTGATGTAGCCTATATAGTCAACGTTAGAAATTTTTCGGTATAAAATTTTTTCCAACTATCATCTTTTTTCTTCACCTTTTACATATATTTTAGAACATCTTACGTCACGTCACGTGTATCATACGGAAGTTCAAATATTGTTTTTGCAACATTTTTTATTTGTTTGTTGGTGTTTTTAGTGTGATGTTTTGTGTCTTTTATGTAGATATATATAGGTGGCTGTTGTATTTGGTACATACTTACGGTTAATATCGATTTAGTGATAAGCACATGTATGTATGTATGTATTTATGTGTGCTGTATTTGTTTGTTGGTGTTTTTAGTGTGATGTTTTGTGTCTTTTATGTAGATATATATAGGTGGCTGTTGTATTTGGTACATACTTACGGTTAATATCGATTTAGTGATAAGCACATGTATGTATGTATGTATTTATGTGTGCTGTATTTGTTTGTTGGTGTTTTTAGTGTGATGTTTTGTGTCTTTTATGTAGATATATATAGGTGGCTGTTGTATTTGGTACATACTTACGGTTAATATCGATTTAGTGATAAGCACATGTATGTATGTATGTATTTATGTGTGCTGTATTTGTTTGTTGGTGTTTTTAGTGTGATGTTTTGTGTCTTTTATGTAGATATATATAGGTGGCTGTTGTATTTGGTACATACTTACGGTTAATATCGATTTAGTGATAAGCACATGTATGTATGTATGTATTTATGTGTGCTGTATTTGTTTGTTGGTGTTTTTAGTGTGATGTTTTGTGTCTTTTATGTAGATATATATAGGTGGCTGTTGTATTTGGTACATACTTACGGTTAATATCGATTTAGTGATAAGCACATGTATGTATGTATGTATTTATGTGTGCTGTATTTGTTTGTTGGTGTTTTTAGTGTGATGTTTTGTGTCTTTTATGTAGATATATATAGGTGGCTGTTGTATTTGGTACATACTTACGGTTAATATCGATTTAGTGATAAGCACATGTATGTATGTATGTATTTATGTGTGCTGTATTTGTTTGTTGGTGTTTTTAGTGTGATGTTTTGTGTCTTTTATGTAGATATATATAGGTGGCTGTTGTATTTGGTACATACTTACGGTTAATATCGATTTAGTGATAAGCACATGTATGTATGTATGTATTTATGTGTGCTGTATTTGTTTGTTGGTGTTTTTAGTGTGATGTTTTGTGTCTTTTATGTAGATATATATAGGTGGCTGTTGTATTTGGTAAAATGACAAACGCTTTGAAATGAAACTGATCCAGCAGTCCAGCTTAGGTGAGGATAGTTTTTTGTTAACCACTCTGCTTCTCTTTCCTTTTTTATTGATAAGCATTTAAAATCAAATGGTGGGTTTTATTATGAAATTGTTATACTGATTATTGTTGAAAACATCCGCTACTTCTTTTTGTAATGAAAATCTTTCGAAACCTTACTCGTCTATTAAAGCCATTTTTTTATTCATATTACTTAATTTATAAGACTTTCAGGACTTTCTATTATTCGATCATCAGTAAAAATGCAGTAGCTGACGTCCTTGCTTACTGTTTCATATTAAATTTCTATATCAATTGGGCCGCTATTGAATAAAAGGAACTTTTATCTTAAACTTTAGTGCATTTGGAAGTGCTTGAGATTCTTTCATATAATAGCTTTGTTGGAATCTTAGATACGAGGACATATAATATAGAATTGCATAACGTTTATTTTTAATTTTTATGTTAAGATCATCATCATTTGGATATGAGACTGAATTTAAATGAACTTTTAAATTAGTTAAATCGTAATGAGGAAACTTGTTTTCTTCTTGAATAGCGATCAACAGAAACCCAAATCGTTTTCTTACAATTTAGGTCTGGCCTCTCAACGGTTCCCCTAGTATACAAGATGACTTTCTATATCAACATATCTATCTACTCTATGTCAGCGTTAAGGGACAATTAAATGTTAAAATTTTAATTCCTCAAATTGTGTTACTTCATACTGATAATATGTTTTCATTAATAAGGTATATGTTTATATTATGAAGGTTACTCGCCTATGGCTTTTATTTGATGTTCTAGATGATTTTTTTCTCATTTTTTTAAAGTTCAGCGTATTGTGCATATATTTCTGATATGTTTAAGTGCGCTTTATTTACCTGTCAGACAAAGTGTACGTATCAGTTGATTGAGTGACTGAGTGCACTCATTTTAATATTTTTTTTTTTTTTAATGTATCACTACTATTTTTTCAGATTTTACTACTTCAAAAAGAGAATATTTATATAATTTTTAAATGTATTCATATATACATATAGGTAAATATATGTATGTATGTATAGAGAAATTACTTTATCTACAAAGAAATACATGTTTAATAATGAACTATTCTAGAAAATATATCTCAAATAATTCAGTTACCTCCACCATAAATTCACCGTCTGTGTTTTCATAGTGTCAGAAACATTAGAATAGCTATGTTTGAGAGAATTTTTACATCGAGTTTTTCTACATGAGGTTTGCTGGTTGACCTCCTTGAAGTTATTGTTGACGTAGGCTGGGTTGTATCACATTCAGATGTAATCATTTCTTACTTAAAAAAGGTCCTCATCACCATCAACCATATCTGTATACATTTCATTCATGAGTTGGATTGATTCAGATACAACTGCTGTCTACAGATTAATGATTAGAAACAAGTTTCCCATCACCTTCTAACAGATTTATATATTTTGCTAGCATGCATGCCCTAGCATGCTTCTATCGATAGTGACGCGAGAGTCCGACATGTAGTGGTGTTTCAATTAAAAATCTATACTATTAGAATTTACGATTTCGCTCTTTTTATTCTTTTACAAAGTAGATTCATATTTATGTATTTCATTTAGCACAGTCATAAAATTTCTTTGCTTACAAAATTGTGTGACATTCTTTTAAATTTGCATGCTTAGGCATGCTTTCAATATTTTTTCTGTAAATTTATTTGATACTCATACAGATACAGATATAAAGTAAGATCTGCTTATAATGCATTTTACAATTTATGTATGCTTCAGCATGATTCCAGTTGATGTCCATATTTATTCAGTAAGTTTGTTTGATACTATTTCATACACATATACATTCTTAAAGATTGGAAATCTAAGTCCAATTTATGTAGTTTATCTATATTTTCTAAAGATTTGATAGCTATAGAAATTAATAGAATAGAAGAACAATTATTGTAATAAGCATATTTTAAAATTTCGCTTGCTAGAGCTTTCGAAATGGAAAATATACAATTTTCACTATAAAAAGTGATAATATTATGTGTTACTGAATATTACACTGTGTTGTAATTTATTTTGAACGCTTAAGTTTTAACAATATTTCATACAGGCCAACAAGTTTAGAGAATTTCCTGTATATTAAGTTAATTATCTTTCTTAAGACCTATCATTCCTAATCATTCCTTCAAAAATACAAACCAAACTAGATTTTTCCTGTTTAATTTTATTTTTTACTTTCATTAAATTCCAACATTTTGTTCATCTTCAAATTATTATATTTAGCAGCTTTTTCTCATTTGTTGGGATGAACTTTTGTATTGTATACGAGTACATTAAGTAATTCTTTGTATATTTCAATACACTTATATGAACCATCATCACGTAATTCCTTTGGATGATCTATTAAATCATTCTACTATTGATGCTTTCATATTAAGTAATGTTTAATATTCTACTTATGCATGAATTTTCCAGTGTCTATTAAAAAATTCTTTACAATCATCCATTTGTAAGTTTTTTGGTACTCGTAACATTTCAAAAATATTTTCCACAGCCTAGGTTTATTCGAGTGCAACTTTTATTTTCAACGGTATTGACCATAGAAACTTTGAGAATGAATCATTTGCAGTCTACAATAATCAATAATTTCTATTTTTTGTAGAATAGTTTCCCATTTCACCTAAATCAGCTCCATAAAAGATCAACTATTCCTTTCATTACATATCTACAATGCACAAACAATTTTCGAGATTTATTATAGAGTTCGTTCACTAAATTTCTTTTTAAAGACATTGAGTTGTTTTAAAGATTTTTTGGAGAGTGTTGTGATCTACTTGATGCACTTTCAGCTATTTATACTATCATGTAGTTAATTTTCCAATCTATAAATTTTATTGTTCAGCTCTTCAATTTGTTTTTTCAAAAGATGATTTAATTTTTAGTATGTGTTTTTTTCAATTTTATAACTATCTTCTATCTCTAATTGTATTTCACGTTGTACTCCATCAATTTGCATTTTAATATATTCTTCAATTATATTAATTCCTTAAGCTGTATTATTAATTTGTCCTATAGTTTATCGTTTTGAGTTTCCAGAAACAATTTACTGATAACATCATTCTCCGTCAGTGAATGATGATGATTCTCTATCCATGTATTAGTAGAAATTATATATATTTTATATAGTTTTCAAAATAAAATTTCTCATAGTATTTCCATGTTTTATTATCAATCATTAAAAAAAAGCTACTATTAGAGCCTATATTTGACCATCAACTTGTATTTTATCTTCATTTAGTTTTAGGTTACTATCACCAAATTTCCATTCATTATTCAAATCTTAATGTGGGCCATAGTTTGTATCTAATTCAATTCTTCCTTCCAAGACTGATAAATGAGTATAAGTGTCTTCAGAATTGAAAGTCTATGAGTAAAAATCATCTTCATCATCCTCATCATCATTCTCAGTATTAGCATCATTAAATAAGATGATATCATCAAATATTATTCCTTGTGAAAGTTTCTTCGATGTACTTGTCTCTATATTGACTGATGGCTTTAAACTTATTTTATTTTCAGCTTCTATCTTGATTTTACTTTCTTCTTTCATGGGGATTCTTTTAATATTTTTAGAACTATTTATGAATTCTTTGAGTGGTTCTGTTATTGGTTTAAATGTATCTCTTAGTTGTTCACGTGTATCTATTTCACCAGTTTTTATACTACGAAGTTTTTTCTTCAAGACATTTCTTGTGGAAACCAACTGCTTTGCTAACAGCAAACAGCAGAACAGGTATCATCTTATCAGATATCAGATCAGGTTGTCAGGTACAAGATCAGGCTATCAGGTACCTGATCTGGTTTTCAGATCAGCTTACCAGGTTTTCAGATCAGCTTATCATGACCTGGTCTGGTTTTCAGATCAGCTTATCAGGACCTGATCTGGTTTTCAGATCAGCTTATCAGGACCTGGTTTGGTTTTCAGATTAGCTTATCAGGACCTGGTCTGGTTTTCAAATCAGCCTGGTCTGCTTTTCAGATCAGCTTATCTGATTTAGATTGGGTTATCAGTTTACAAGTAGCAGGCCATTTATAACATTTAGATGAATGAAGTTTAAGGACAGATGAAAAACGAAAAAGTAAACTTTTATGTAGTCAAATTCTCTTTTTTTCCTATAACGATCACCGTTTAATTCACTATCGGTGCTTATAATCAAAATACATATTTATCCTTCCAACATGCGTTATATTTGTCTCATATTACTTAAACATTATAATTACATTATGATTATCTAGTATCAAATGTTTGGTGATTCTGGTATAAGTTTGACATCAGCAGAATGCATCAACATTCATATCTCACTCCATACAAAAATATGTTTCTCACATGTAACATCGTTAAATATCATATCGGAATTACTTTTAGCTTTGTTAGGAGAAATAACAGATTCAGTATCTGTAAATGTGTAATATCCCATTCCTTTAATTAATGAAATTATAAAATATCTTCAAGTATCCATATTTGTGTTGATAGAGATTTTGAGTATTAATATGTAGATGTTTTCAAATTTTAGTCCATTCAGACTTTTTAGCAAGCCAATCATAACATATTATTTTTTTACAATTTGACAGACCAACTATTTTTGCGCAAATAGAATTTGGTAGAAGGGAACTATGACTTGTTTTTTTACTAACGTTTGATGAATCATCAAAATTTCGTACCATCCTATTTTTAGGTTGTTTTGACTATGAGTATACACCAATATTTATGAAATGTGTTTCATAAATATTGTCTCTTATTTAGAAAAAATAAAATAATACAGCTATACGACACCAAAAAATATTTTCTGGTATCGTATAGCTATATTATTTTATTTTTCCTATATAAGACATAATGGTCCCTACTCATAGTCAAAACAAAGTATATTTTAAGAGTTTAAAACCAGTATTATCATAAAAAATACTGATTTTAAACTCTTACAGTCTTATTTATAAAACTAATTAAGGCTGTTAAAATATACTTTTTTTCACTAACCACATTTGTGTAACTAATTGCATTTCATAAATATTGACGTATACTCATACTCAAAACAAATGATAGTTTTATGTTGTTTTGATTGTAAGTATGGATCATTATCTCTTATTAAAAAATAAAATAATGCAGCTACACGATTTCAGAAAATATTTTCTGATATCGTATAGCTGTATTATTTTATTTTTTTATAATAAGAGATAATGGCGCATAACCATAGTCAAAACAAAGTATACTTTAAGAATTTAAAACCAGTATTTTGTATCGTAATACTGGTTTTAAATACTTAAAAGTACACTTTGTTTTGACTATGGTTATGCGCCAATATTTATAATATGCATTTAGTTACACAAATGTGGTTAGTAAAACAACCTAAAAATAGGTTGGTACGAAATTTTGATGTTTCATCAAACGTTAGTTCAAAACCAAGATATACCAAATTCTAGTTGCGCAAAAATAGTTGGTCTGTCAAATTGTAAAAAAAAGTAAATAAAAAATAATATGTTATGATTGGCTTGCTAAAAAGTCTTAATGGACTAAAATTTTAAAACATCTACATATTAATACTCAAAATCTCTCTATCAACCCAAATATGGATGCTTAAAGATATTACATAATTTTATTAATTAAAGGAATGGGATATTACACATTTAAAGATACTGAATCTGTATTTTCTCCTAACAAAGCTAAAAGTAATTCCGATATGATATTTAACGATGTTACATGTGAGAAACATATTTTTTTATGGAGTGAGATATGAATGTTGATGCATTCTGCTGATGTCAAACTTATACCAGAATCACCAGACATTTGATACTAGATAATCATAATGTAATTATAATGTTTAAGTAAGATGAGACAAATATAAAGCATGTTGGAAGGATAAATATGGATTTTGTTTATAAGCAACGATATTGAATTAAACGATGATCGTTAAAGGAAAAAAAAAGAGAATTTGACCACATAAAAGTTTTCTTTTTCGTTTTTCATCTGACCTTAAACTTCATTCATCTAAATATTTTAAATGGGTAGCTAGTTTTAAACTAATAACCCAAACTGAATCATATAAGCTGATCTGAAAACCAGACCAGGTCCTGATAAGCTGATCTGAAAACCAGACCAGGTCCTGATAAGCTGATCTGAAAACCAGACCAGGTCCTGATAAGCTGATCTGAAAACCAGATCAGGTCCTGATAAGCTGATCTGAAAACCAGATCAGGTCCTGATAACCTGATCTGAAAACCAGACCAGGTCCTGATAAGCTGATCTGAAAACCAGACCAAGTCCTGAGCTGATCTGAAAACCAGACCAGCTACCTGATCTGATAGCTGATACCCCATCTAATAGATGATACCTCTTATTTGCTAAACAGGGATGAGAAAATTTTAAAACAGTTGGTGTTGACAAGAAATGTCTTGAAGAAAAAGCTTCGTATTATAAAAACTGGTGAAATAGATACACGAGAACAACTAAGAGATACATTTAAACCTATAACAGAACCACTCAAAGAATTCATAAATAGTTCTAAAAAAAATTCAAAGAATTCCTATGAAAGAAGAAAGTAAAATGAAGACAGAAGCTGAAAATAATACAAGTTTAAAGTCTCAGAAGCCATCAGTCAAGATAGAGACAAGTACACCAAAGAAACCATCTTGTTTAATGATGCTAATAATGAGAATGATGATGACGATAATGAAGATGATTTCTACTCACAGACCAATACCGATGACACTTATACTGACTTATCAGTCTTGGAAGGAAGAAATGAATTAGATACAAACTATGGCCCACATTAAGATTTGAATAATGAATGGAAATTTGGTGATAGTAACCTCAAACTTAATGAAGATAAAATACAAGTTGGTGGTCAAATATAGACCCTAATAGTAGCTTTATTTTCTTTAACGATTGATAATAAAACATGGAAATACTATGAGAAATTTGATTTTGAAAACTATATAAAATATATAATTTCTACTAATACATGGATAGAGAATCATCATCATTCACTGACGGAGAATGATGTTATCAGTAAATTGTTTTTGGAAACTCAAAACGATAAACTATAGGACAAATTAATAATATAGCTTAAGGAATTAATATAATTCAAGAATATATTAAAATGTAAATTGATAGAGTACAACGTGAAATACAATTAGAGGTAGAAGATAGTTATAAAATTGAAAAAATACATACTAAAAATTAAATCATCTTTTGAAAAAACAAATTGAACAGCTGAACGATAAAATTTATAGATTGGAAAATTAACTACATGATAGTATAAATAGCTGAAAGTGCATCAAGTAGATCACAACACTCTCCAAAAAATCTTTAAAACAACTCAATGTCTTTAAAAAGAAATTTATTGAACGAACTCTATAATAAATCTCGAAAATGGTTTTTGCATTGTAGATATGTAATGAAAGGAATAGTTGATCTTTTATGGAGCTGATTTAGGTGAAATGGGAAACTATTCTACAGAAAATAAAAATTAATATTTATTTTAGACTGTTAATGATTCATTCTCAAAGTTTCTATGGTCAATACCGTTGCAAATAAAAGTTGCACTCGAAAAAACCTAGGCTGTGGAAAATATTTTTGAAATGTTACGAGTACCAAAAAACTTACAAATGGATGATTGTAAAGAATTTTTTAATAGATACTGGAAAATTCATGCATAAGTAGAATATTAAACATTACTTAATATGAAAGCATCAATAGTAGGATGATTTAATAGATCATCCAAAGGAATTACGTGATGATGGTTCATATAAATGAAATATACAAAGAATTACTTAATGTACTCGTATACAATATAAAAGTTCATCTCACTATTTAAATGTTTTCGATTAAAGTTAACTCAACAAATGAGAAAAAACTGATAAATATAATAATTTGAAGATGAATAAAATGTTGAAATTTAATGAAAGTAAAAAATAAAATTAAACAGGAAAAATCTAGTTTGGTTTGTATTTTTGAAGGAATGATTAGGAATGATAGGTCTTAAGAAAGATAGTTAACTTAATATACTGGAAATTCTCTAAACTTGTTGGCCTGTATGAAATATTGTGAAAACTTAAGCGTTCAAAATAAATTAATATTCAGTAACACATAATATTATCACTTTTTATAGTGAAAATTGTACATTTTCCATTTCGAAAGCTCTAGCAAGCAAAATTTTAAAATATGCTCATGGGCTATTATAATAGATCTTCACTCTATTCATTTCTATAGCTATCAAATCTTTAGAAAATATAGACAAACTACATAAATTGGACTTAGATTTCCAATCATTAAGAATGTATATGTGTATGAATTAGTATCAAACAAACTTACTGAATAAATATGGACATCAACTGGAATCATGCTGAAGCATACATAAATTGTAAAATGCAATATCAGCAGATCTTACTTTATATCTGTATCTGTATGAGTATAAAATAAATTTACAGAAAAAATATTGAAAGCATGCCGAAGCATGCAAATTTAAAAGAATTCCTCACGTCATATAATTTTGTAAGTAAAGAAATATTATGATTCTATGCTAAATGAAATACATAAATATGTATCTACTTTGTAAAAGAATAAAAAGAGCGAAATTGTAAATTCTAATAGTATAGATTTTTAACTGAAACACCACTACATCTCGGACGCTTGCGTCACTAAGGACAAAAGCATGCTAAGACATGCATGTTAGAAAAATATAAAAACCTGATAGAAGGTGATGAGAACCTTTTTTAAGTGAGAAATGATTACATCTGAATGTGATACAACCCATCCTACGTCAACAATAGAAAAACTCGATGTAAAAATTCTCTCAAACATAGTTATTCTAATGTTTCTGACACTATGAAAACACAGACGGTGAATTTATGGTGGAGGTAACTGAATTATTTGAGATAGATTTTCTAGAATAGTTGATTATTAAACATGTATTTCTTTGTAGATAAAGTAATTTCTCTATACATACATACATATATTTACCTATATGTATATATGAATACGTTTAAAAATTATACAAATATTCTCTTTTTCATTAAAAGAAGGAAAAAAAAAATATTAAAAAGAGAGACTGAGTGATCAACTGATACGTACACTTTGTCTGACAGGTAAATAATCAGAAATATATACACAATACGCTGAAATTTAATAAAATGAGAAAAAAAATCATCTAGAACATCAAACAAAAGCCATAGCCTTATTAATGAAAATATATTATCAGTATGAAGTAACACAATTTGAGGAATTAAAATTTTAACATTTAATTGTCCCTTAACGCTGACAAAGAGTAGACAGATATGTTGACATAGAAAGTCATCTTGTATACTAGAGGAACCGTTGAGAGGCCAGACCTAAATTGTAAGAAAACGATTTCGTTTTCTGTTGATCGCTATTCAAGAAGAAAACAAGTTTCCTCATTATGATTTAACTAATTTAAAAGTACATTTAAATTTAGTCTCATATCTAAATGATGATGATCTTAACATAAAAATTAAAAATAAACGTTATACAATTCTATATTATATGTACTCGTATCTAAGATTCCAACAAAGCTATTATATGAAAGAATCTCAAACACTTCCAAATGTACTAAAGTTTAAGATAAAAGTTCCTTTTATTCAATAGCGGCCCAATTCATATAGAAATTTAATATGAAACAGTAAGCAAGGACATCAGCTACTGCATTTTTACTGATGATCGAATAATAGAAAGTCCGGAAAGTCTTATAAATTAAGTAATATGAATGAAAAAATGGTTTTAATATACGAGTAAGGTTTCGAATGATTTTTATTACAAAAAGAAGTAGCGGATGTTTTCAACAATAATGAGTATAACAATTTCATTATAAAACCCACCATTTGATTTTAAATGTTTATCAATTGTTAAAACGTTTCAAAAAGGCTTGTATTCGAACCCTGACTTGCATCTCTTTAATGTAGAAAATAACAACGCTGCATAATTACTGTTCAGCTGTCAAAATACTTGGTGAGCACATTTTTATACTCAGCCCTTTTCCTGTTTGGCCGCCAACCGTAAAACATCATAATTTATAAGACCATAGATAATATATTTGAAGAAAACACAAGTGTATGTAGAGTAAGTTATATTTTAATACTTTATTAATGAAATTTGCAATTATATAGATTTTAGCTCCATTGGATAATTAAAGAAATTGGATTAGATTGCTAAAAATACGTGTTTTATTTTCCCTCTTACCTGGCCGGCCAACATTCTAAAATACTTGTGGGTTGAACATATTTCATATTAATTGGACAGTATGGAGATGTCTGACAATACATTAAAAGTGACACTAACAACGTCTAGTGAAGCAACAAACATTGCTGTAGTCACAACAAGTGCTGTTGCACCAATTAATGCAGACGCAAATGTCTCGCCACAGACTGCGACTGCCACCAGCGCTGCAGATGCACACAAGGTGACAAGCACGAATGCAACTGTTTCGGTACTGCATTGTGTAGATGGTGTGTCATTAAATGTAAATGGACCGCCTTTTGCACATACATGGGCAAGCCCAAGATATATGTCACAAACTTTACCTACGTATGTGAATCTGCCGACAGGCATATACTGCCCAAATTATTTTCCATATGATATGAGATTCAGTATGACAAGCACTCAAAATACTGAAATGAATTCTGGCTTTGGTCACTTAGCCTCGGCTTATTTACTTAATAATTGTTCCATGCCCTCTTCGTCACAAAATATAATAAACGCATCAAATTCTACGTGGTACCCAAATACTCAATCTACTACAACACGCTATCTAAGTTTTAATCATAGCCAGCCAAATGATTTATATAATAACATCCAATCTGCAAACATTCCATCACCATCAATGCCAACAATAAGCAACGCTGGCGAGCCCTTTTTTCCTAATGTGAATAGCCTTCTTGCAGAGTCTTACCTTTCACCCTCACAGGTGGCCTCCCGACAAGCGATAACTAAAGATTTGCCTTACTTCTCCGGCAGCCCAGAAGAGTGGCCGCTCTTTATTACGAATTATGAGCAGTCAACTGAACGTTGCGGTTTTTCAAATCAAGAAAATTTGATTAGACTGCAGAAATGCCTGAAAGGAGCTGCTTTAGAAGCTGTTCGTGGCAAACTAATGATGCCATCGACTGTGCCGTTTGCAATAGAAACGCTTAGAATGTTATTCGGGCGCCCGGATGTTATACACGCATCTCTGCAACAAAAATTGAGAAAGCTGACACCGGTGCGCACGGATAATCTAGAAACATTAATAAATTTTTCTCTAGCAGTGCAGAACTATAGGGCAACGATGCAGGCGATAGGACTTACTGATTATTTAAATGATCCCATGCTATTGAACGACTTGCTGAGCAAATTGCCTGGAGAAATGAAACTAGATTGGGGCCGTCGGCGTATAGAAGTTGCTCGAGTCGATATTGCAGTTTTTGATGAATGGCTTTACACTTTGGCAACATGTGCCAGTCAGGTAACACCGTTAAGCTCTACAACAGCTGGTTCTATAGAAGAAAAAATGAAACGTAAGCAGAATAATGTAAGACTACTTCTGAATGATGCCGAACCAGCTTTAGGCTCATCAGTGAGATTAATTTGTTCAAAATGTAATGGTCATCATCGTTTGCAAGAGTGTAGCGAATTCCTAAATATTAGTCGTCAAGACCGCTGGAAATTCATCAAAGAAAATAAACTGTGTATACGTTGTTTTAAGAATCATTTAATGCGTCGTTGTCACCAAAAAAGAACTTGTGGTGTTCATAACTGTAGAATGGCTCACAATCCTCTTCTTCACTCAAGCCAATTGAATAGCGCTGAAGGCGAATTTATTCATCGCTCGACAAATCCACATAGCTCGAATACTGGTGAGGCAAACAACTCCAATGTTTTATTTCACGGTAAAAAACAAAGAAGCATACTCTTTCGATACATACCAGTGACATTATATGGTAACGGGGAAACCGTAAAAACTTTGGCACTTATTGATGAAGGATCGTCAATTTCACTAATAGATACGACACTTGCGGAACAGTTGCGCTTAGACGGGCCTTCAGAGGAACTTTGCATGAAGTGGACCGGGGATATCACCAAGAATGAACGAAATTCTAAGCACGTAAGTTTTACTATATCATCACAGCAAGCGGGTTCGGCAACATATAGGCTGCGCAACGTTCGCATTATAACTAATTTAGACCTGCCCGAACAGTCGCTTGATTCCGACACTATAAATCACCGTCCACACTTAAAGAATTTTCCTATACAAACATATGGTCCGTCAAAGGCTCTTGTTTTGATTGGCCTAGACAACTCAAAATTAGTTACACCTTTAGAGGTAAGTGAAGATGACTACGACGGTTTTATAGCAACTCGATGCCGTTTAGGCTGGTCAGTCCATGGTAAGAATAAATCGGGTTTGACTGGGTCCGAAAGATTTATGCATTTATGTGATTGTAGTAAAGATGATCGTTTGGACGACTTAATGCGTCATTATTTCTCCATAGAGTCCGTGGGTATTAGGTACGACAAGGTTACATTACCAAATTCGTTGCCAATGGCGCAGAAACGCTTAGAGTGCCTTGAAAGAAAAATGATGAAAGATGCAGTCTTAATGAAATTTATTACCGATAAAATAAATGATTACGTTGAAAAGGGTTATGTTAAAAAATTAAAACCGAGCGAGATTTCAACTGATGCTAGATCGTGGTATATTTCCATATTTGCTGTTAAAAATATGAACAAAAATAAAATGCGGCTAGTGTGGGATGCAGCCGCTAAAGTTCAAAATGTTGCTCGCAATAGTGTCCTTCTAAAGGGTCCTGATCTTTTAAGATCACTCGTCGGAATTTTAATACGATTTCGCGAAAGACCCGTAGCTTTGTATGGTGATATACGGGAAATGTTCCATCAGGTGCGCATTATTTAAGAGGATGTAACAGCACAGAAATTTTTATGGCGTAATTGTGAAACATCTCGTAAGCCCGACGTTTATACCATGACAGTTATGACATTTGGCGCATCTTGTTCACCTTCATTAGCCAATTATATAAAAAATAAAAACGCCGAACGTTTTGAAGTCGACTACCCCCAAGCTGTAAGGGCTATCATACATAACACGTTTGTTGATGATTGGTTGCAAAGTACAGATTCAGAGTTAGAAATGATTCAGTTATCGCAAAACGTTAAACGTATACACAGTGAAGGTGGCTTTGAAATGAGAAATTGGATATCAAACTCAAAGGCAGTTTTAGACGCTCTGAATGGAAATTTATTTACAACAAACAAATGCATTAGCGACCCGGACTCTGAGTATGAGAAGGTACTAGGCTTATGGTGGATTCCGGTAGACGACGAATTAAGTTTCGTCCACAAATTCGATCCCGATGTATTTGACGAGTCGAAATCTCCAACTAAACGGCAACTACTGCGTATATTAATGACGATATTTGATCCACTCGGCCTACTTGGTTGTCTTGTAATACAAGCACAAATAATATTGCAAGACGTTTGGCGGTCAGGCGTTTTGTGGGATGAGCCTATTAGAGATAGTGAACGCAGGGCTTGGTTTCAATGGACTCAAAACTTAAGACACATAAGCAGAATCAGAATACCCAGACACTTTTCACTGGTAAGTCAAAGCAATACAAACGAGTTGCACATATTTGTAGATGCCAGCGTTCAAGGCTATGCTGCTGTAGCGTATATAAGGCCAATGTGGAAGACGAGGTTTGCTGCAGCCTTGTAGCTTCAAAAACCAGAGTAGCGCCATTAAAACCGATTTCTGTGCCCAGAATGGAATTAATGTCGGCAATTTTGGGTCTTAGATTGGCAAAGTTTATACAAGGAGAAGTTTCCATCCATATAAGTCGACGAATTTTTTGGACCGACTCGAAGGATGTTCTTTATTGGATTAATTCCGACGCCAGAAAATTCCATCAATTCGTTGCTGTCCGAGTTGGAGAAATTTTAGAAGATTCGAGCATTAATGAGTGGCGTTGGGTACCTACTCTTGAGAATGTTGCAGATGACGGTACGAAATTTAATAATAGTACTCACATACATGCAAATATACGATGGTTCAATGGTCCGAAGTTTTTGTGGTCGCCTGAAGATAAGTGGCCCACTTCCAATCTTCAAAAACCCACTCAGGAAATGGTGAACTATGTTGAGACTCAGATTGAAAGTAATAATTGGAAACTAACGGTAGACACATCGAGATTTAGTACCTGGGAGCGATTGCGCAGATCACAAATGTACATTTTGCGTCTTTTACGTGCGATATATAAACAACCAAGCACAGACACTCAATTCTGTAAGTTAAGAAATTATTCTTATTCGACATTGTCAGCGTCAGGAATTTTTTAGAGAAATCTCACAGTTAGAGTCTCCAAATGGATTAGTAAGTCGCAAAAGTTCAATTCATAAATTCTCTCCTTATGTAGATGAACTCGGCATTTTAAGAGTTAAAGGCAGAATTGATGAGGCGGTCGACGTGCCATTTGACGCAAAACGACCAATAATTTTACCCCGTAATAATGCCATCACACGCCTTATTGCTGATTTTTACCATAGAAGATTTCATCACCACCATAATGAAATTGTAATAAATGAAATGAGGCAAAGATTTTGCTTACGGGGAATGAGAGCTTTAGTTCGTGAGATTTCCCGCCTTTGTCAATGTTGTCGTAATCGTCGAGCTATTCCTTCACCCCCAGAAATGGGAAACCTTCCCCAAGACCGGTTAGCATCATTTACAAGACCATTTACCTTTACCGGAGTGGATTACTTTGGGCCTTTAGAAGTAGTAATTGGCAGACGTTGTGAAAAACGGTGGGGCGTTATCTTCACGTGCATGACAATCAGAGCTATACATATCGAAATAGCCTCTGCGCTTTCCACAGATTCTTTTCTTCTGGTAATGAAGCAGTTTGTTGCCCGTCGTGGGACTCCAAGCCGAATTTATTCAGACAACGCTACAAACTTTCGAGGAGCTAGTCGAGTATTAATTGATGAAATACAAAAGATATCATCTGATATTATGGAACGCAGATATCCAGAAATTGAATGGATATTTATTCCACCTGCTTCACCACATATGGGCGGGGCTTGGGAGAGGATGATACGCTCCGTGAAATCTATCCTATTCGACATCCTGCTTCAAGAAAGAATTCATGAGGAGGTACTAAGAGCCACATTAGCCGATGTCGAAAATATAATAAATATGAGACCATTAACGTACATTCCATTGGAATCTAATGAGAGTGAAGCCTTAACTCCAAATCACTTTTTGCTCGGGAGTTCAAGTGGCATTCGAGAAAAGGGCGAAATTGAATGCTCAGGCTTAACCCTCGCAAAAAACTTTCGAATAGCTGGCCAGTTAGCAGAAACATTTTGGAAGCGATGGGTGCGAGAATGCTTGCCATGTCTAACTAGACGTGCTAAGTGGTTCCAAAGTCCAGCAAAGCCAATATCCATTGATGATATCGTCATTATAGTGGATGACAACACAAAAAGAAATACGTGGACTAAGGCAAAGGTAATAGACGTCATTCGCGCTAAAGATGGACAAATACGAAGTGCAGTAGTCAAAACTTCTACCGGAATTTCTACACGCCCTGTTGTGAAGTTAGCTCGACTTGATATAAATAAAGTAAACACCGTATAAAGGCACGGAGTTTACGGCGGGGAGAATGTTAAAACGTTTCAAAAAGGCTTGTATTCGAACCCTGACTTGCATCTCTTTAATGTAGAAAATAACAACGCTGCATAATTACTGTTCAGCTGTCAAAATACTTGGTGAGCACATTTTTATACTCAGCCCTTTTCCTGTTTGGCCGCCAACCGTAAAACATCATAATTTATAAGACCATAGATAATATATTTGAAGAAAACACAAGTGTATGTAGAGTAAGTTATATTTTAATACTTTATTAATGAAATTTGCAATTATATAGATTTTAGCTCCATTGGATAATTAAAGAAATTGGATTAGATTGCTAAAAATACGTGTTTTATTTTCCCTCTTACCTGGCCGGCCAACATCAATAAAAAAGAAAAGAGAAGCAGAGTGGTTAACAAAAAACTATCCTCACCTAAGCTGGACTGCTGGATCAGTTTCATTTCAAAGCGTTTGTCATTTTTTAAAAACCAATGTGAGATGTTCTAAAATATATGTAAAAGTTGAAGAAAAAAGATGATAGTTGGAAAAAATTTTATACCGAAAAATTTCTAACGTTGACTATATAGGCTACATCAACTTTAAACAAATGGAAATAAAATACATTAAATATTTATACTATAGTTACTACTACTAGAGAGGAAATCAATTTTACTTAAAACAGAAACTCCTCACAAACTTTTAAGTAAATACATTTAAAAATTAAAAGAACGTTTTTTTAATTTCAAATAAAAAAACTATGGAGATATTTCACATCTATACACAAAAGACCAGGCGAATATTTACAACAGCAACAACAGCACATGACAAAAAAATAATTTATTTAAACAGGGAGCCCCAGACTTATTTGTATGTACATACATACATACATAAAATCAATTTGTAGATCCATATGTACATATGTAGATATTATTAAATTTCTTACCCATGCTCAAGTATTTATTGGATTTTAACAATCACACTTACATATCTACATCATGAAAACATACAAACAAATTTACTTAAATAAACAAACTTATCACAGACAGCAAAACTCTATCGCGCACACACACATACACACACAAAATCGCCACGATCGTACACAAGAATTTTGGAAAATCTGAAATTAATATTTATACAAATATAAAGCAATCTCGTCCTCCAATATGAAAAACATACAAGAATTAGGGAAGTTCAGATATATGATAATATTTTCTAGCAAAAAATGTTCATATGAGAAACAATTTATTTCTACATACATATAAGTACTATGGTGAGAAAATCACATAAACACACACATACTAAAATTCATCTACGAAAAATTAAACCTATTTCAACAACGCCCCTCCCCTCACAAATCACAGTCAGCCTAAAGTTCTTACAGATATACAATACACAAAATCTCGAAGTAACATACAATCTATCAATCTCAACAACCTAAATCACGATCAGCCTTAAACTCATATAGACATACAAACACACAAATACGTATACATATACATGAACACCTTCACCAGCCTTCACCAGCCTTAAACTCCTACAGATATACATACAAATTGCGCGGTTATATATTATATGAACACTTTGCCCCTCATAAGTCACGCTAAGCCTTAAATTTCCTACAGATATACATACACAAATTCTCAAGGTCACATACAATCGATCAATCTCAACAATCCAAATCACGATCAGCCTTAAACTCCTACAGACATACATGCACAAAAATTCCTACAGACATATAAAAACCCAAATTCTTATAGATACATATTACAATAACACCCCCCGCCTACCACAAATCAAGGACAGCCTTAAACTGCTACATATACATACATACATACACACGCACATAGGCAAATTCTATCTATCTATCACAACAATACCCTCCCCCACCTCAAATCACAATCAGCCTTAAACTCCTACGAACATACATATACACAGATTCCCACGGATACTTATTACAGGAACACTCTCACCTCGCCTTTCATAAATCACAGACAGCCTTAAACTCTTACAGACATACATACATACATACATACATGTACACAGATTCCCACGGATACATATTACAACAACTCCCCGCCCTCCACCAGTCGATCTACCTCAAATACACCCCGCCCCCCACGAAGCACAGCTTGGTTTAAATTCCAACAAGCATAAACGTCACCGAATTCCCACGGTTACATATTACAAAACACCCTCACCTACCCAAATCACGGTCAGCCTTAAGGTCTCACAATCTAGACACACCCCGCCCTCCACCAAGCACAGCCAGACTTCAATTCCTACAGCTAGACACACCCACAAATTTTCCGTCGGCATTTGAAAAAAATAAAGATGTTATCCCGTCGGCATTAGAAAATCATATACATATAAAAGCTTCAAACCTATAAACCCCCTTAATGTATTTCCACAAAATATTCCGCGCACAAGTTCCCACGATCATACATACATACATACATACAAATACATACACTTAATATAAACAAAAAACAGTTAATGTAAACAAAAAAAACACAATTTCTCAAATTTCAGAAAAATTTCACAAATTTCAGCAAAATTTTAAAATTTCAAAAATTTCAGTCCAGAATTTTTAGAAATTTCGCACAAATTTCACAATTTTAATTGCGGTAGAAGTTCCCTACTACTCATTTCCGTTCCACAGAGACGTACAACGTAGACGCCTTGCCGAAGTCATTGCCATCTCCTTCACTACAAGGGCCAATGGTAGTAGCTGAAGGATCATCCCCAATGCATCCGTAGGAGTAGTGCGGAAAGCACTGATTATATACAAGATATGTAGATACGTCTTTTTCTCCAGAGACGGCCACCACACGATGACCTCATACATGAGAATTGGACGTACTATTGCAGTATATATCCAATGAACGATTTTTGGGGTAAGATCCCAATTTTTCCCAATGGATTTTATGCATAGATAGAGTGAAATTCTTGGTTTTTTCACTCTCTCTATAATATTAGTTTTGAAACTAAGCTTTGAATCAAGAATAACACCGAGATATTTTGCAGCGTTGGACACTTTTATCTCCGTATTATTAAGAGTGTTAGGTTGAAAAGCAGGTATCTTATACTTCCTGGAGAAGAGGACTAGTTCCGTTTTATTAGGGTTAACGGCGAGCCCTCGTTTCTCCGCCCATCTTGTTAAATGTGAAAGACCATCCTGTAGGATATCCCTTAGAGAAGTGAGGAATTTGCCTCTTACAGCTATTGCCACATCATCAGTATAGTTTGCAAATAAATTTATTTTTTTAAATATTATTTATTTAAAAATATTTATTAATAATATTTATTTAACAAGAAAAAATTATATTTCTAATAATTTTATATCAAACTAATTATTAATAAAATAAACATAACAAACAAGTATTAAATATTACAGTATATAAGAAACCGTCACTACATTACACCCCTTTTTGAAAAATTTAGTACATTTAAATTAAAACTTACAGTCTTTGTTTTTTTGATATAGGAATCTAAAACCTTATTTTCTATAAAAGCAGGTTTAATTCTGTCAATTGATATATTCTTAATTGTAATATTCATTTGAAACTTAAAATATTTCGAATTTTTATCTAAAACTTCAAATGGTCCAATATACGGACAACACAAGCTCGGTTTCCTCAAGTCATTACGCACAAAAACATACTGACAATCCTCGAGATGTCTAGCAATGAACACTATTATTGAGTTTTTGTGATGTAAAATATTACATCGAAAATTACCGAAATGTTTCCTAATTTTATATAAGAAATCTGAACATTCAAACGATCCGCTAGAATCAACCACCATTTCAACAGCTAATCGTACACGCTCTAAGATAAACCATTTCCGCTGCGGATGTCTTAATATCTTCTTTTACAACCGAACGGAGTCCTAATAAAATAATAGGAAGTTCCTCAGACCAATTACCAACATTCCCACGAGCCAAAACTGACGTTTTTAACTGACGATGAAAACGCTCAACTAAGTTAGTCAAGTTACAATATTGTCAATACCTAAAAAGTTAGAAAGCTCTTTAAAAACAAAAGAAGTGAATTGTGCCCTTTGATGACTGGTAATACGAAGAGGAGGTCCAAAACGTGATATAAATTAATTTAAAAAACTGTACATATAGATTTTGCAGTAAAATTTTTAAGTGGATAAGCTTCAGGCCAACGTGTAGTTATGTCTACTATTGATAGTATATATGTAAAGATATCCATTTGATATAGGTAATGGGCCAACAATATCAATATGTACATGCTCAAACCTTCCTCTGGGAATTTTAATTTGTTTCACTTCAGATTTAATGTGTTTAAAGATTTTGAATTTTTGAAAATGTATACAATTAGTTACCCATTCATTTATATTTTTATTCATTAATGGCCAAAAATATGTAGAACTTATTAAAAGTGTAGAGGCCCTAGTTCCAAATTGATACGCCAAATCCAGTTACATTAAATCTATTAAACTTGTAGGGACAAGTTTTGTCTTCAGTAAGTTTCTTTAAACTTGAATCTTTACATTGTTCATTAAACAAGTGAATTACATCTAGATTGTCGTTTGTAATTAAGCTAATTTCCGGAATCCTGGAGAGAGTATCGAAGCTCCCTTATATATCTTATGTCATTTGTAAACTGTGCTATAAATTCAAGATGGCGTGTCTGTCTTGTACCCCGATCAACTTCGGAGTTTAAAATTTGTGTAAGTGGTTTATGATCCGTGTAAACAATAAAGGACTTCCCCTCCAAGAAATGCTTAAAATGCTTAATATTTAAAAATATTGCTAAAAGCTCCTTATCAAATGAACTATACTTAATTTCAGAGGACATAACTTTTCTCGAGTAAAATGCTAACGGTTCAACACAATTACCTAGTTTTTGTTGTAATACACCTCCAAATGCAATGTTTGAAGCATCTACGTTAGAAGCAAAACTCTCTTTAACTTTTAAAAATGCAGAATCTGCTTCCTCAGACCAAGTCATTGATTTTTGTTTTTGTCTTAAAGCAACATTCAAAATCCCATGTATTGGAATTAAAAATTCAGCTACTTTGGGAATATACCTATGATAGTAATTAACCATCCCAACAAACTTCTGCAACTGTTACCGATCTTGGTTTTTCGTATTTGCGGATTGCCTTAACTTTGTCATCTGAAGGTTTAATACCTTCATGTGAAATATTATAACTCAGAAAGTCAATGTTTGTTGCTCCAAAAATACATTTACATATTTTTATATTTAATCCATCAGTCGTAAAGCAGCTCTCGGCGGGTCAACAGCAGGCGTCGTTGGCAATTATATCTTAAGTGCAACCGGCCACTGTTGTTTATTGGCCTTCGAGAGTTTTGCGTCTCGCTCGCACTGGTTGACTGATCTGCCACGGATAACCAAACAAAACCTTTTTAAAATACTGTGAATAACATATTGGGCATATGGTCTAGTTACTCCGCTCATATTTGTGCAACCATATTATGCAAATTTACTTTGTATAATATGTATAAATAAATAAAAAAAAAATAAAAATATTTAATCCATATTCATCTAACCTTTTAAAAACTAAACGAAGGTGCTTTAAATGTTCCTCTTCATCCTTACTTGCAACTAATACGTCATCTAAATAAACAAAAATAAAATCTAGTCCTTGAAAAACTTCATTAATAAACCTTTGAAATGTCTGTGCAGCATTCCTTAATCCGAAAGCAAATTCAAACAGTCCAAAAGGTGTAGTAATGGTTGTCTTACGGATATCACATTCTGCAATTGGTATTTGATGGTACGCGCGAATTAAATCCAATTTAGAAAATATATATTTTTCTCTTAAATCTATACCGATATCGTGAATATGAGGAATATGGTATGTAGCCTTCGATAATCACCACAAGGTCGCCAATCATTACGTTCTTTTTTTGGAACTAGATGTAAAGGAGATGATGCATATGATTTAGATGGCCGGCAAATTTCGGAAGAGACTAAAAAATCAAATTCTTGTTTGGCAATCTTATATTTAATGGCATCCAGTCGTCGTGGCTTTGAAAATGGTAAAGGACCAGAAGTTTCAATTCTATGAACAGTACTATGTTTAACTTCTTTGTTATAGTCAGGTGAGGCTGTTATAGAATTGAACTCCTTTAAAAGAATCGAAAATTTATTATCAACTATAAATAATTTGGGTAGTGAAACCTTACTATACGCTTCAATAGCTTTAATAGATAGATTCGTTAAATGATCGATTAGATTTTTATGTTTAAGATCTATGAGCAGTCCAAATTTTGATAGAAAGTCCGCACCAATTATTGGTTTTGCCATATTTGCAATTGTAAAAACAAATGGGAGTTCTCTTCTCAAACTTAAATTCACTTTCAAAAATTTGGTACCAAAAGTTTTAATGCTACTACCATTTGCTGCTGTTAAAACTATATCTGAAGAACGCTTAAAATTTTTAAATTTTGATAAAGGTAAAACCGAAATCTCAGCACCGCTATCAATTAAATATTTCAGCTTATTTTCCGAATCGTAATTAAAAAGACAACGTGTAGAATTGCTAACCTATTATTAGCCGTCATAATAATAGGAAAATTTAGTTTTCCTCTGGTGATAATTCAAAACCACATGGCTTTTCACATTTCCTAGCTTTGCTACCAAAACGATAATGATAACGACAAAGCCAGTTACGATTTACAGAAGAACCTCTAGAACGTACTGTAGAACGACTTTTGTTTCTAAAAGGGGCTTTAGTATGAACATTTCGAAAGGATTGTTTTATTTCAGCAACTTCTATAGATAAATTTTTTAATTAATCAAGCATGGCTGATGTACCTTTGATTAAATTATCAACTGCTATATATATTCTTGCATTGTTTTGAAAAGTGTCCTTAGTTTCAATGGCGCACAACTCACTCTTATTTGTAACTTCCCAAATGTTGTGTGCCAACTTCAATAAATCATCAGTATCAATAATATTTTAACCTACTAAAGCAATATTAAGAGTTTTTGGCAATTTTCTCAACCATAAACTTTAAAAAAAAATCACAATTAATATTACGAAAAATCAAAAGTATTAAAGATCTGTAAAATTCAGACGGTTGCGATCGTCTATTTCAGAATCTGACAAGAGTTTATCAAGTTTGCTTTGCTCACTGAGGGAATGTCGTTCAAGTAACTTATTTTTAAGGTTAACATAACGATTTTCTGGTGGTGGATTCTGAATAACATCAATAACAGAAACTATAAAATCATAATTAATATTACGAAAAATCAAAAGTATTAAAGATCTGTAAAATTCATACGGTTTGCGATCGCCTATTTCAGAATCTGACAAGAGTTTATCGACTTTCCTTTGCTCACTGAGGGAATGTCGTTCAAGTAACTTATTTTTAAGATTAACATAACGATTTCCTGGTGGTGGATTCTGAATTACATCAATAACAGAAACTATAAATTCCTGAGAAAGAGAAACAATAAGATGTTTTTGGTATTATCCCGAGTAACTTCTTTAGTACTAAATTGAGTCTCTATATGAACAAACCACGCTTCAGGATGATCTAACCAAAACGGTGCTAATTTTACTGTTGAAGCACAAATTTCTAACTGTGAATTATTTCTACTAAAATTAGCCGTGGAATTTGAAGATGAAGTATTGATTCCATTACATGAAACCTGAGGATCTATAGTGTTAAGAGAACGAACAGGGGAATGCAACATTGTAATGACGTTTACAGTCTTGCTTAATATTTAGTATTAAACGAAAAATAAACTAAATAAATATAATAAAAATAAGAAAAATAAATCTTATCGTTACTAGATCCAATGGTTTTGATATTTTGACAAAAAAAATTTCCAAACAGAATCTTGATTCTTGATTTATTCAATTTGACGATGAAAGGAATCTTGAAATATCTTCATAAAAGTTCCAAACAGAATCTTGAATCTTGATTTATTCAATTTGATGATTAAAGGAATCTTGAAATATCTTGATAAAAATTCCAAAATGAATCTTAAATCTGGCTTTCTTCAATTATAAATTGATTTTTTTAAGATGATGATGATGTAGTCATCCAGAGATCCACAAGAATTGATTTGATTGAAATATCTTTAGAATTTCAAATAGCAAAACAGTTTTAATAATTGATATTAATTTGCTTAAATAAATAGCATTATGAATATGTTCACACAATTGCTCCTGGCAGGAGTTAGTAGATTCTGAATCCACTTACATAATCCTGTACTAACACCCAAATTCGACAATGCATCAATTATCGCATCTGGAGAAATGTTATTAAAGGGCCCCTCAATATCTACGAAGGCCACAAAGGTATAGTCACCCACAGAGAGTGATTTCTCTATCATGCCAACCAGCTCGTGTAGAGCCGATTCGGTTGACTTTCCCCTTTGGTATACATGCTGATGCGAGGAAAGTAGTTTACTATTGATGGTTTTGCGGATATAATGATCAACCATCCTTTCTAATGTTTTTAGAAGAAAGGATGATAGACTTATTGGTCGGAAGTCTTCGGTGTAGTATGAGAGCTTTTACCAGCTTTCGGAATGAAAACCACTCTCGCTTCCCTCCATTTATTAGGAATATGACTAGTGTAAATTATCAGTAGCTTAGGGGCTATGAGATTCGACATTTTCCATATCTCGGCCGGTATTATACGGTCGGGTCCTGGAGACTTATAAGGCTTGAAGCTTTTCAGAGCCCAGTTTAAGGTCTGCATATTGACAATGTCAGATATATTTTCCGTAGGTATTGGGTAAAGATCAGATGTCTGAATCTCAGACATTGAGTTAAGAGCATGGCTCTTAACGACTCCTCGCTTGATATAGTCCCATTGGGATTCTTCAATACCCTTAGCGTGCAGGGAGTAGCGGACAGAATTTTTCTCATGCGAGAGGCTTCTGAAACATTTTCAATATTTTCACAAAACCTCTTCCATGTTTTATTTTTAGCAAATCTTATCTGCTTTTTATATTCTTTTAGTTTACCTTTATAAGCTATCCAGTCCAGTTCATTTCTGGATGACAGCCTTATTGAGGAGTTTTCTGCATATACACCTACATAATTGTAAGTGTCTATTCCAGCAAGGCGGTTTCTTCTTCCCCTCGGCCTATTTAGAGGGCAGGACGATTCCCTAGCATTTTTAAAGATTGTAGTGATGTTATTAACCTCACAATCTAAATCCGAAGTTTCTAGAAGTGACGAGTCTCCAATCAATCCTAATTGTCTAGAAAAGATAGACCTATACTGACGTTAATTGGTCCGCCTAATATTTTGGGAGATTTCTACTTCTGGTGCCTGCTCCCTAATGCTAAAATAAATAAACCTATGATCAGAAAATGAGTGTTCCTGAAGTAAGCGCCATTTCATGATCCAGGACTTCCTGTCTGTTCTTTGTTATTAACGTAGGTTCTTGACCTCTATTACAAATGTTGAGGTTAGTACTAACTACAAATTCAAAAAGTTCCTCACCTCTTCCATTAGCGTCCGTACTTCCCCAAATAGTATGATGTGCGTTGGCATCACAGCACAATATGATATGATATCCAGCGTTTACCGCCGCAGCTATAAAGTCCCTCACCATTACCGAAGGTAGAGGGCCTTGGTCGTCATGAGCGCAGTATACCGACGCCAGCCAGTAGCATGTCTCTGCTGCTGAAGTTAGATAATAGAAATATATTAAGATGGTTCCTTGCCAAGATACAGGTTCTAGTATTACCTTCATTGTTGACGGCTAGCATCTTAAAATCTTTGGTCCTCAATCCGCAAACTCTGCCACCACAAATCCAGGGTTCTTGGATTAGGATTATGTCGACTTCGCATGTTGTCATGCGAAGATGAAGAGCAGATGAGGCTGCTTTAGAGTGGTGGAGATTTATCTGCAGCACGCTACGACATCCATCTCCACGACCGTTTTATCAGACTCGTCGTCGGTCTCAAGAAGAAGGTCAGGTCGAATAGATCTGAGGCACCTCCGAGAATTTCATAGTCGGATGTAATGTAGCCATCCTTTTCCGAAGATTCTCGTAGGCTGGCCTTCTTCCCCTCCTCTTCAGATTCTTCCTCCACAGCGTGTTCACACACTGTCTTGGAATTATCCGTCAGTGGAGGCTGATCTCCTTTATACACCTTCAGCGTAACCTGTCCAAAGCCGTACGATATAATGTTATTGGAGTTGGTCAATTGAGCGAGGGTTTCAGCGTTTAGTATTATAATTACCCCCCTGCCTTGATACCAGCCTGCATCGCGACAGACGGGAGGTATGCCTGGATTCCCTGCAAGGACCTGGTAGTACGTGGTTGCCAGCTTAGCGTCCACAGTACTCCATTTGCCCCTGGGGATGGCACCATCCATATCTCTCCTGTCGACAATAGCCATTACGAGGTTGTCTTTTGCAACCTTACTAAACGACCTAGCTCCAATATTGCTATTAGCCTTACGCCGCTTAGGCAATGGTTTGTCGTCCGGCGATCGCAGTATTTTACCATACGGTTTTGACGACGTGCTACTAGAGGCAGGAGTATCCATGTTTTCAAGGACACCTTTTGCCCATTTAAGGGAGGATTTTTGTTCCTCAGACAGTCTTGATGGGTCTTGAGCGCTCAACGTGCTTACAATTCTCAGACATAACCTTTTTTTGTTATGTCTCATTTTTGAGGGTCGGACATGTTTGGTCGAAGCCGGCGTGGCCGAGCTCGAACTGCTGCATGCACCAACTACCTGCCTAGTATTCTCGGCAGTCTGTCTGAACGGGTTTTCTCGTACCAGATGGGCCAGCCGTAACAGCTGGTTGCGTGAAACTTGTCCTCTGTTCTTCCGCGCTAGAAAGCACCGTCAGTCCATCGGTCCCGGTCTTGTTTTTTGTTTTGTTAAGTTTATTGAGGTTTTTTTTATTTCTTGTCCCACGAGTATTGGGGATTTCAAGGCCACCACGTCATAGCGCCCGATAACGTGGTGAGGGCGTCGTCTACTTGCTGAGGTGGCCAGGTATCAGCCTTTTAACCCTGACTGCAAAAATCCGATGGGCACGTGTCGCATCACACCCCGGTTTAGGGTTGGATAACTTTTGATCCACAGACGTATAGAGACATTACCATAGAGGACTATACAAGGTCATCTATGGTATTGGGTTGAAAACATAGACCACGGTCTGTAATTAAGCCACAACACCACGACAAGGTAGTTATCCCGATGGGGAATTACTAGGGTTAAGAATGACTCTTTTATTTATTAATAAATATGTTAATGCACTTATGCTAATCAAGAGCTTAAATACACGCACACAACTTAAATTACTTAAATACACACAACTGGTTACCACAACGCCTGCCCCACTGTTGTATACGCACGTCTCTTGAACTGGCTGCGCTGGTATTGACATAATACCCCATCTCTGTGCGAGACTCACTCTGCCGACGCTCACCGTTGATATCACAAGAATGTCTCGCTAGCTACTTTTACATACTTGTACACGACTATCAGCAGAGTTGTTCACTTTATTCTTCACTCCAAACAATACAATAGACTTCACAATGAATTTAACAACAGACTGTAATTGCGTTATTGTAAAATATAGACTGACTAACTACATATTGTAACTATAGACTAAGGATGTAACGAAATCCAGTTTAACGATAAGCGCAACACCCAAATATTCGCAACACCCGAATTCTTAACATTGGTGACTCTGTTAATGCGAATTTTCAAAAAAAAGACCTTAATTAACGCGACTTTGCAAACAAATTTAAGATTATCTCTTGCGTTTTATTTTTTACTTTAGTTTTTTATAATTTTTTTTAATACATATATTTATTTATCGTATCTTCAAATATGAACTAACAATAAGTGTTCAAATCTTAAATCGAAGTATCTTAAAGCTAAATATAATTATTAGGCCCAACCAGTGTCGGACATAAACTTAGTAATAGTAAATTAATAATACATAAGAATCGTGCAAAGCAAAAAATAAAAATAAAATAAAAAAAGTATTTTCAATCAGTTTTATCTAGACTATTGAGCATTAGAGCCGTTAGCGGATGTGTCCAGCAAAATTCAATATGTTACGAGCAAGGGAATTAGGATGGGACTCGAGTTTTGTTAAGTAGTTGCCTGTGTATTCTTCAATTTCTTAAGTCACTAGTGGCATATTTAAATCACGATGTAAATTTTAATTTTTAATGTATGGTACACTTTCAAACGTAAAATTTTGTTTTGTCTTCGTTGGATTTTCTCAACATTTGAACTGAATTCCGTAGCACCATATTAGTTTCAAAAGCGACTTGTATATGAACAGTTTCCAGTCTAGGCTGAGTGTTGAATTTCCGCAAATCAACCAATGTATTTGAGTTAACTTAAGTTGCATTTGAGTTAGCTTAGAGTCAATATATTGTTTCGATCAAAGCGTATACCAAGATATTTTACGTAAGAATGTTGAGGAATATTTTGATTGTTAATTCGAATGGGGGAACAAGTATCTCTTCTTAAGGTAAAGGCTATATGGACACACTTTTGCTCATTTACTTTAATTCTCCATAAGTTCAACCATATTTCCAGCTAGATTCGGGCACACTTATGAAGTCTCCTTCTTGTGAACTTCCTATCAGTAATATAACTTTCCAAATGTATTTGTATGTTTATTGGCAGATATGTCTTCAATTTTAAAACTAGGCCTTCGTGCCATACTTTGACAAATGCCTGGGAAACATCAATGAAGAAGGCAGAACAATACTTCTTTTCTTCAAATGTCTTCCTTATAAATTGAACCAATCTATTCGTTTGCTCATTTGTGCTATGCTGAGTTCTAAAACCAAATTGATGGTCAGGGATGCATCCATTATCAGCTAAAATTTTTAAAAATTTAGTCATGAGCAGCTTTTCGAAACGCTTTGAGATTGTTGATTATAAGCTTATTATCCTATATCCTATTGGCCTCTATGACCCAGCCTTGGTAGGTTCGTGCCCGTCTTTTTAATCATTTTGATCTTCCAGTTATGTGGAGACTACTGCATTCGTAAAATAGCATTAAAAATAAATATTGCAATTAGAGGCAAATTCATCAGCATCTTGTTGATAATTCCATCAATACCTGGAGCTTTCTTATCGTTGAGTTCAGCAATTATTTTTCGTGCTTCATGCAGCATAAACCTTAAAGGACGAGGGGGTAGAGAAACTACACTCAGCAAATCAACAGCATCCGTACATGAATAAGGAGAGTAGATTAGTAATGGGGACTATAGTCCAAGTTTGGGAATTCAAAACCGGGGAAAAAAGATAAATACTGGCAACCCTGTTGCATATGGGGGATTTTGGGGATTCATGCTGAGATTTTCTTAGCTCTCTGTGTGTGTGTGTGTTAAGGTTTGATTCTCTGTTTATATGTATGTATGTATACAGCTTTTGTTGTGTTGTAGAGAAACTTTGTGCTTACAGTGGATTTATGGATGTATCTGTGATAGTTTGTATATGTGCATGTATGTGTGTGTTCATATGTGTGCGTTTTTGTATTTACTTGCATGTTTGCCAGTATCCACTACTTTTGTTGTAGTGGATACTGGCAAATGTAGAGACAAACATTATACCTGTAGGAAATGTTGATGTTGAAAATGTACTGACTCCCTTTTGACTTTGTAACCAGTACTACTCTATAATTGTTCCTCATGCAATGCTTCGTGCTATAGACATAGACTATACACAGTGACTACTTAGTTCTTATGAGAAAATAGAGACATACCAACCAGACACTTAGTTACTGGTAAATTTCTATAATTTACGTACATACAAATGTATGCATATTGACAAGTTGTTGACAACTCCACCACAAATACGTCATACCTGTTTTTTCTCTTTCTTTTATACTGACGGATAGAAGAAAACTTATACTACAATTGTCACTAGAATTTTAGTGTTGACACAAAGGCACTTGGTCCCAGTCTGACTGCAGGGTAGTAACAAGGGATCTGTGTGTTTGTGTGTATGTAGTGATCGTTATTTGATTGACTTTGGTTTGCTCCTCTGAGTTTTCGTTGCTTTGCGTATGTATGATTATTATTGTATGTATACATTTATTTTTGGGGTCTCTGGGGAAATAATATAAAAGCTGTAGGTAGTAGCAACCCTGATAGATGTTTGGAATGAAGGGGGATAGGGAATGTGTTTGGTAATGTATGTATGCATGTCTATGTTGTTGGATTAATGTATGTGATCGTATCTATTTTTGCTTTGAAGAATATCATTGCTTGTGTGAATTACATCAACAATTCTTCATACATATTTACATATATATGTATATATGTTTTCTACGCTATTGACATTGCTATTCTTATGGAGATAGAAAAATATTGTGTTTGCATAGGTTTAATATGTACAAGTGCATTTCAGATATTAAATATTGTAAGTCCCATCAGGTTGACAAGCAGAGTTTTATGAATAGGGGTAATTATATTTTTATTTTAGTATATTTTACTTTAACAAAAACTTATGAGGGACTTGCACTCACGTCCCCCGATTCTTATATGAATTCTGGGGATGTGTGTGTGTGTGTGTATACGAATTTCATGATATGGTAATACCATCAGAGAAATTAGATTTGATGACCACTATGCGATTCTCATGCAACGTTTATAAGTAGAAAAAATAATGTAGATTGTCATGAAAAAGAAAAAGAAAAAGAAAAAGAAGAAAAGAGTTTGTGTTAACAGTGCTCAAGTGAAGTGTCTATTGAAAGTGAATACTAAAAACAAAAATAAATAAATTGAAGTGACTTTTAAAAAAGCCTTTTTTCACATATTTGTGACTTGTGCTTAAGAAGCCCATAGAAGGCAGCGTAAAAAAATCAATCATAATTTATACATGTGTTTGGAAAGAAGAAATGGCGGATGACGAAAATAAAGTCGCCCAAAAAAGGCCGCGGGTTGTGTGTGATAATTCATGAGACGACGAAGCCGCCGAATTAAAGCTTGCAAGAAGTACGATAGCTGAGTTGGAGCGTTTGATGGGAACCACTTCTAACGCCGTTGAAGTGAAGAAGCCAAAACCTAGAAGGAAGGTACGTGTGCTTACAGAAGCTGAATGCCAATTGTATGAAAGCCAGAGCAAAAATGATGCAGGCATAGATCTAGATGCTGATGTGGAGATTACTAAGGAAAATACCAGTGCAATAAATAAGGAGGCTGCTATAAGTATGAGTGGAGATGTGCCGTGTTGCAGTAAAAACATCCGGAAAGAGGACATGAAAACAAAGGTGCCAGAAGAGGTAAAAGCAGTTAAGAGTAAGAGTGTTCCTGTTGTTACCACTTACAACATCAATATTAAGGATGTAAGTATAAAACTTAATAAAATATTGGGTCACCGGTAATATAATATTAAGATTTTCGGTAAAGATGTAGTTAACATAGGGGTCTGCACCTTGGAAGGCTTTGAGAAATTAAAGACTATGCTAGCGGAAGAGGGTGTAAGTTATTACACTCATACCCCAAAAGCATTAAGACCAATTTCGGTGGTTATAAAGGGTCTATCGGACTCTTCTGATAGTGGGGAGGTTTTGGAGTATATGGAAAGCCTCCAGATTGACTGCAGAATTGTAGGTCTCCACGGATTGGGAGGGGATATGTGGCTCTTTCAGCTGGCAAGAGGGTCGGATATGAAACAATTCCGTAGTATTCGGTATATATTACACTGTAGAGTAGAGATGGTGAAATATGTTCGCCGTGACGTGGTGCAGTGCTACAACTGTCAACGCTTTGGGCACATTGCAAAGAATTGCAATATGCCTTTCAGATGTGTGAAGTGAGAGTTCTCGCTGAACCTTCATAGTGAACAGACTTCTTAGTGGAGTTTTTTTTTCATATACATATTAAACAAACAAAAAATCATAAAAAATATTCGTAATACATAATAACCGTAATACATACATATTAACTTTGATAAATAAGCAAAGCAAATATTGCTGATATTATTTTTACATAGCAAGAAACAAAAAACAAAAACAAACAAAAACCGCAAACAAAGTGCCCTTGAGGAATACTCTACATGAGTACCTCAAAAACAAAAAATTGTGAAGTGAGTTCAAACGGCAGAAATGCATATTTTACTGTGAGTTCTGAAGCTCTCAATGTTAACAATAAAAATAAAAAATCTGATGATAGTCTTTTTCTAACGGCAAAGCCACTTTTTCGTCAGCGATCAACTTCGCTTTGTCCAATGCCAACAAGTGATTCGTTAACATTACAGTTGCCTAGTACATCTTCATATAAGTCAGCGATATCATCCCCTTCGGGCTCGTGTTCATCACTTAACAAAGTTATCACTACAGATAACAGCAGTTCAAAACCCAAAGTCCAAGTCGGTATGGATAGATATATAACTGTGGTAAAGCGTGGCCGAAGCCCAAAATCTTCTAAAATTTTATCTCCACCAAAAATGTCTAGGGATAACAGCGCGTCCTCTATTAATCGTCTAAATCGTTTTTCAATATTGCAAGACGATAACGAGAAGCCCGCTGCATCATCGCAAAAGTCTTTTAAGCCACCACCTATCTATCTGAGAGAAAAAAATTCCAACGCGCTTCTAAAAAAACTACTGTCGGCCATTGGTGAAAATACCTTCCACATCATTCCAATTAAACGAGGTAATATTGACGAAACAAAAATCCAAATTTATGATGAAAAAAATTTCCGAACAGTTGTCAGTGATTTTGAGAAAAATAAAACAAATTTTTACACTTACCAACTCAAGAGTGCTAAAGGCCTATAGATAGTACTAAAGGGCATAGATTCATATGTTGACCCCGAAGAAGTAAAATGCGCACTTATCGAGCAAGGATTTAAAGTAAAAAGTGCTACTAATATAATTAATAGAGAAAAGGTCCCCCAACCCCTATTTCGGGTTGAACTGGAGCCGAATGACATACAATTGAAAAAAAATGAAACCCATCCTATTTATAATGTAAAGTTCCTCTTACACCGAAAAATCACAGTTGAAGAGCCACGCAAGCGTTCAGGTCCCGTACAGTGCCATAATTGCCAAGAATATGGCCATACAAAATCCTACTGCAATTTACCTACAGTTTGTGTTATCTGCGGTGAATTGCATGGCACTGCTAGCTGTACCAAGCCAAAAGTTCAAGCAGAGAAAAAATGTAGTAATTGTGGAGGCAATCACACCGCTAACTACAGAGGATGCCCTGTGTATTCTTTCGTTAAACAGGCTATGGGTCAAAAACCTAAATTAGTTCCAGCTCAATCAACTAACGCTTACTCTGTCACTTTTCCTCCAATGAGCCAACCTAGTACCTCACGTGTATCGTATGCCGATGCTGTTAAAATAAATTCTATTCCCACGCAGAAAGTGTCCCCACCAAGTAATTCAACAAATGCGAACACAAGTTTTAATTTCAGTCGCCTTGAAGCCACTATTGATAATCTGGTGCAAACTATAAACAATTTCACAACAAATATGACTAATATGATGCAAGAAATGCTTCGAATGCAGAATACTCTGCTTCAAGCATTAATTAACAAGCCATGAACACGTTAAAAATATGTTTCTGGAACGCAAACGGCATTCGCCAACACAAAAATGAGCTCGAGCACTTCCTTACGGAAAAAGATATTGATATAATGTTGGTCTCTGAGACTCATTTGACTTCGAGAAGCCTTTTCAAAATCAATGGCTACAACTTATATGATACAAAAGACCCTAGAGGAAGAGCATGCGGTGGATCGGCAATTCTAATAAAGTCAAGACTCAAGCACTATATTCTTGACAACGTTTGTGAAGAAAATCTACAAGCAACAAATATTTGCGTCGAAAATTTTTGTACAAATTTCGTTATATCATCAATTTACTCCCCTCCCAGATTTTCAATCACTGAGGATCAATACAAATCTCTTGGACCTTGTTTTGTAGCAGCTGGCGACTACAATGCAAAGCATACGTTCTGGGGTTCGCGTCTTATTACACCTAGAGGTAGAGCGTTGTTCACCACAATTTCAAAAATGGGTTTGGACGTCATTTCGAGTGGGCAGCCCACTTACTGGCCTACTGACATACAAAAAATTCCGGATGTTATAGATTTTGGCGTCATGAAAAATATTTCTAGAGATTTAGTTCGTGTTGAAGCTTCTCTAGATCTCTCCTCCGATCACTCTCCCACTATCGTTACAATCTGTAATCCACTAAGAAGTGATTTATCTCATCCATATGTGAAGATGGTCAATCGTGTTAATTGGCTGAGATTCAAAAAATATCTTAGTAGTCATTGCACGGAAAACATAATGCTAAGAACATCCGATGATATTGAATCTAACATTGCGAATCTTAACGAAAATATTAAGCAGGCTGCTGAACATGCTACTACCTCCCACCCGCAGACTGGGTTTAATAGAATTTATTCTACGGATATTGAACGTCTCGTAAGTGAAAAAAGAAGAGCTAGAAGGGAATGGCAGCAACACAGATCACCCCAACATAAAATCAGGTTTAAAGAGTGCACTAAACGACTCCAAGAGTTGCTTGCATCTGAAAAAACTGCATCTCTTAAAAATTATCTGGAAGGTCTTGATGTTACACCAGCATCTAATTATTCTTTGTGGCGCGCTGCGAGGAAGCTTAAAACACCAGTTGAGTTTAAACCACCCCTGCGCACTTCTACCGGAGGTTGGGCAAGAAACGATACTGAAAAAGGTAACATATTTGCTGAGCATTTAAAAACCGTATTTACCCCAAACACATGTATGGGTGTTGCTGATTTGCCATGTGTAGTTGCTCTACCCCCTCGTCCCTTAAAGTTTAAGATGCGTGATGTACAAAAACTAATTGCTGAACTCAACCCAAAAAAAGCTCCGGGTATTGATGAAATTAGTAATAAGATGCTGATGATGTTGCCTCGTATTGCAATTAGAATTCTGCTATTCATTTTTAATGCCATTTTAAGACTGGAGTATTATCCACACAGCTGGAAGCTTGCCAAGGTCAAAATGATTCCAAAGCCGGGCAAAGATCTTACCAAGGCTGAGTCATACAGGCCAATAAGTTTACTGCCAACAATGTCAAAGCTCTTCGAAAAGTTACTCATGATCAAATTGTCCCCAATTCTAACTGATAATGCGTGCATACCGGATCATCAATTTGGTTTTAGAAGTGAGGATAGCACCATTGAACAAACGCATAGATTGGTTCAATTTATAAGAAGAACACTCGAAGAAAAGAAGTATTGTTCTGCCCTCTTTATTGATGTTTCTCAAGCATTTGATAAAGTGTGGCATAGAGGCCTAATTTTAAAATTGAAGACATATCTACCAATAAACATTGTTGATCTTCTGCAAAGTTATATTCTTGCTCGAAAGTTCACTGTTGTGGAAGGAGACTTCATGAGTGCGTCCGAATCAATCTCATCCGGTGTGCCACAGGGGAGCATACTGGGCCCAGTCTTGTATTTGAATTATACTTGTGATATGCCTTTGAGCAGCAATATCCATACATCTACATTTGCTGATGATACAGCCTGCCTTAGTATGCACGAAAACCCTCACGAGGCTTCCCGATATCTACAAGAACATATTACACAGCTGGAATTATGGTTAAACTTATGGAGAATTAAGGTAAACGAACAAAAGTGTGTTCAGGTAACATTCACTCTGCGAAAAGATATCTGTTCACCCATTCGAATCAATAATCAAGTTGTTCCTCAACATTCACATGTAAAATACCTTGGTGTACACCTTGACCGACGGATAACATGGAAACACCATATTGACTCTAAGCTAACACAAATGAAACTAAAATTAACTCAGTTACATTGGCTGATTGGTAGAAATTCAACCCTGAGTCTAGATTGCAAACTTTTGATATACAAGTCGCTTTTGAAACCTATATGGTGCTACGGAATTCAGCTATGGGGCACTGCTTCAGCTTCAAATGTAGAGAAAATCCAACGAAGACAAAACAAAATTTTACGGTTAATAACATCGGCTCCATGGTACATAAGAAACTCAAATTTACATCGTGATCTAAATATGCCACAAGTGACTGAAGAAATTGCAAAATACTCAGGCAAATATTTAACTAAACTCGAGTCACACCCTAATCCGCTTGCTCGAAATATCTTGAACTTTACCGGACACATCCGCTTAAAAAAGAGGGACACAAGGGCTCTAATACTTACCACACCAGATGAAACTGTTTGAAATTATGTTTTTATTTTTTGCTTTGCACAACTCTTATGTATTATGAATTACTATCACTAAGTTTATGTCCGACACTGGTCGGGCCTAATAATTATATTTAGATTTAAGATTTGAATACTTATTGTTAGTTCATTTTTGAAGATACAATAAATAAATATATGTATGCATAAAAAAAAAAAAAAAAAAAAAAGATGTGTGAAGTGTGGAGGCTCACACGGGCCGGCCAAGTGTCCGGTTCCTCCAAAGGGGGAAAATGATGCAGAGGTGGTAATGACGGATCCTGTTACGGGACGGGCCGTGAAGAGAGTAGGCATTCCGATCAAGTGTGTGAACTGCGGGAGTGGCCAGCATGTTGCTAGTTCCAAAGAGTGCCCAAGACAGATACAGTTGGTGAACAGGCTAGCTTCGAAGGGGGTGAGAAATACTGCGGTTGGAAGGACACCTCCGTCCATGTCAGAGACTGTCAGGGGTTTCCTATGCTACTGTAGCTAGGACTGCTTCTGTAGGCAGGGCTAATCCAAATGTGGGGGATAATGGTGGACGTGGGGTCACAATGGGCACGGCAATGGGCCAATTTGACCTTCTTGATTCTTTGGGGGCGGTTTATTACAGTGCCTTAATAGGATCGGCGGCTTTGCGGAAAAGTATAGGCAACTAGGGAATGATGAGGAAAGATCACGTGCTCTCCTTGGAATGTTAATTACATTGAACCATCATGGCTAATCAGTTTAAGTGCATTTTTATAAACACCAATTCGATTGTCTCCAGACATAAACGACATTACTTAGACTTATTTGTGACAAGACACAGACCGGACATACTGCTGTTGGCTGAACATTGCCTTAACCAACGGCACAGATTTGATATTGAGGGGTATTATGTGTTTAGGCGTGATAGGGTGGGTAGACGTGGGGGAGGTAGGGCTGTTCTCGTTCGAGAGGGCTTCAGCTGTGTAGAAGTGACCCTCGACTTGGGTCCTATGAGAATACTGCGGTGAAGATACGGAGAGTAAACAATAATGATGTTATTGTAATCTCAATGTATTGTCAACCGAGTTACAGAGTTGAAAGAAAACACTTCGAAACACTTCGGGAGCTATCCTTGAACTCAAGTGTAGTGATAGGGGCTGACATCAACGCGAGACATCCATATTGGGGTGATTCATGTACCAATATGAGTGGCCGTGACCTTTATGACTTCCTATTGACAAATCCAGACCTGGACTCTCTACGAACGGAGGGACCTACTCATATCAACAGGGTCATGTCGTCCTATATTGACATATTTATAACGACAATTGACATTGTACCAGTAACAGGGGGACCTTTACGGACATTGGACTACGAGTCAGACCATAGAGCGGTGGAGTTCACTTTCCTCTCCACTGATTTTGTACCTTACGAGCGTCCGACTGTATTTAATTTTGACCTAATGAACATACGAAACTTTCGGAACAGACTATCGGGCAAACTTGATGGGATCGGACTACCAGTAGACAAGAATGTGACTAATGACGAGATTGATGAGTGTATTATATCTTTGGAGGATGCTTTCCAGGATGCTATGGAACACTCAATACCAAGGCTAGTAGTGCGACATAGGGGGCTTTTGAAACTTCCGGAGTTCATCCTCAATTTCATAAGACAGAAAAAGAGGACTAGGAGGATTTTGCACAGATGTGATGATCCAGGAAGGTGTAACATCCTTAGGGCAGAAGTTAGGAACCTTGACAGAATAATTCAGGGTGCGATTGCTGACTTTGAACGCGAACATTGGACAGAGTACTTTAGCCGTATAAAAGTAGATAATAGGACTTTTAGGATGGTTAAAGCGGCGGCTGGGATAAATTCCCGACCAATTGTTCGAAATCTGAGGGGCACTGATGGAACAATTGTCTTTGACGAAGCTGGAAAGGCGAATATCCTGGGAAATTCGTTCTTTCAGGTACAACAGGATCAACTTGATGACTTTGGGGGTACTGTGAGACAAGTTGTCTCTACCCTAGATAGGACAATACCTTTGACAACATTTGGACGGTCCTTTACTACGGACCGGATGGCTATGATTGATGGTGACTTTGGCAGACTCGGCTTTGTTCGTCCTGCTGCAATTGGCGAGGCTTTGAGAAGGAGACCTAACAAGAGATCGAGTGGTGTGGACCGGGTGCCGGACTTAGTACTGAAGAATACTGATGTTGTGGCATGGAAGTTTATTACAATAATATTCAACCATTGCCTAAACATCGGTTATTTTCCAAAGGCATGGAAGACGGCATTGGTGGTTCCGATTCTGAAGCCGGGGACAGACCCGGGGGAGACTGGGTATTATAGACCGATTTCTCTTCTGTCGTCTTTTGGTAAGTTATTTGAGTACTTTGTTTTGGTGAAAATTAACGATGTTATTGAATCCAACAATGTGCTCGGGGATTTCCAATTTCGGTTCCGGAGGGGTCTTTCCACATCCCATGCCCTGATGGCTTTTACGGATCATGTGACAAGGGGGCTTAATAATAGATACCCGACGATGGCTGTAAGTCTTGACTTTGCAAAGGCTTTCGATACTGTTTGCCATGATGTGCTGGTCTATAAGCTCATGGAGATGGGATTTGGAACGACCATAAGTAGAATAATTTGCAGTTTCCTTAGGGAACGCACATTTAGGGTGCGTGTTGGGAATACGGTTTCAGACATGCGTCCGATCACTGCAGGAGTACCGCAGGGCTCTCTACTGGCTCCTGTACTTTATAATGTTTTTGTTTCTGACATACCGCAACCTCCGACAGGGGATCTGCCCAGGCCAGCACGACAAATGAACGACTGAACAACTATTTGATAGTACTTGGACAATATTTATCGACATAGAGACTTAATCTGAATTTACAAAAGACTGTAGCTGTGATGTTTAAGGGAAGGCGCAGATATCTTTACAATAATTGTAGGAAGTATGTGCCAATTGTTAGGATGGGTGAAGGTGTCATCAGGAATTCGGGCCGAATGAAGTACCTAGGGGTGATATTTCATGAGAATTTTGAATATCATCGGCACATTGATGTCATACTTGAGCGTAGTAAGAAGATCTATTCGGCATATCAGGGGATATTGAGAAGGAATGGGGGCCTTGACCGAAGAGTGCGCCTACTCTTGTATCGGCAGGTAATTCGACCCATTATCTCCTACGCCTTTCCAATCTGGTTTAGAATTTCTTCATCCCAGATGGATAGGTTTAGGAGGTGGGAAAGGGCTGTCCTGGTGGCTTGCCTGGGCTGGAGGCCCCAGTTGGTACATGACGGGGTTTTGCGTAGGCCATCTTGTAGGTCTATTTACGGGTCGGTTGACTTCGAAAGGATAGATACTTATATGGTAGGGAACGCCATTAAGTTTATTGTTAGTGCACGTGCCTCAGAGAACACTTTGATTAGGCGATGTTTTGATAGGACGGACAATCTGGTGGCCCTTGAGGACACTAGATACTTTTTACCGGTAGATTTGTTAGGCCTTGAGGAGGCTGGTCTTCTCTATCAGGGTGCAGACCTCCTATTTTACCACCGGAGGTTCAATACACTGGACATTAATAACACGGTGTATATTACCGCCCATAATGTCCGGGCGCTTTTGTATATATTTTTCTTCCTTTGTAAATATTTTCCTATGTTTAGTTCGTAAGTTTTGCTTGTTTTATGTGTTTATATGAATTCCATTTTATGTTTTATTGTTTTTTATTTTTAAGTGTTTTGTTTAGTATGTAAGAATTTCAATGGTCTCCCCTTTTACTCCCTTTTTTGGGGATTTTTTTTTTTAATGTTAAATATATTTAAGACGACGTAGCTATGCTACTTATATTAATTAGCAAAGAAAAAGCCTTTGGAAAATACAAATAGTATGTAAGGAATATAATAAAAAATGTTAGTTTTTAAGAACTATTTAAAATGCAATAAGAATGGGAAATAAAGATTGAATTGAATTGTTGAAAAGATTGAATTAAAATTGAATTGAAGATTGTCATCAGTATACTTTGATATCTCAACAATTCACCACCTATTTTCCAAACCAAATTTTTAAAGTGTTTGAAAACAAACAAAAAAACTACAAAAGTGCTAAAACTAATTATTGTTTGTTAAACAAGTTTATAGTGCATAAAAAATAATTAGATAAATTGTTTATAAATAAAATAATTAAATGAATTGTTTATAAATAAAATAATTAAATAAATTATAAGCAAATAAATAAATAATAAAAATAATTAAATAAAATGAATACCGCAAGTTGTCCCATCTGCAATAAAGTCTTTATGACTCAAACAAAAGTAAATGAGCATATAGAAACACACACCTATGCTAGCCAGTCGAAGGCTATGTTGGGAATTAGTAAGCTAAATATTAACAACAAATATTGTGAGGATTATGATGAGATGATTCCATCAAACACAAAAACAGCTGTCAGCAAGAAAGGATCAGCGATTTTTTCACTAGAAGAATAAGTAACTTCAATGGGAGGATCGAGACATATATTCTCCTCAACAAAAATGTGGGCGTCTTGTTTCCGGAGGAGTTTCTCGCATCTGCAAAGAGCTCCATAGTAAAACAACTTAATGAACGTAGTAGGATACATACTACATTTAAATTTAATATGGAGCTCACATGTGATATGAAGATGGTAAATGATGAGATGAATGTTAGCCAACTTGTGCACATTTCAAAGATGATGTTGATAACTTTGTCTGATGACATAGAGGCTATGTACAAGAAACAGACCGATGAGCTAAGAGCCAAAATGGAAGAGTTTCAAGAGAGGGATAGCGGATGGACATTGATTTCAATAAATTCCCTTGAAGTTAATATAAACAAGGCGTCCATAATAAGAGGATCGAGCTTTATCCCTCTCCCAAAAAATATTGCGATGAAACGTGCATGCATAAATATCGAGAACAATGATATTTATTGCTTTAAATGGTGTCTCATTGCGCTTTTGTTTGTACAAAAATAGCGGTCTGAATCCTAAACAACGGAAAAACTTTAAAAACTATAATATAACAAACATTTCTGATGAGAATATTAATTTAGGAGCAATTGTGTTAAATTTTGAAGGCCTAGAGTTTCCACTCCCATTGAAGCAGATAAAACAATTCGAAAATCAAAATGATCTGAGCATCAATGTATTTGGCCATAATGGCACATCGCTTATAGGACCATACTACATAACAAAAGGAGAAAAACACATTCATATTAATCTTTTATTGCTCCAGTCCAATGAAAACTTCCACTATGTACTCATCAAGGATATATCAAAGTAAGTTTCATTTGTGCATTTATTTCTTATTGTTATATTTATTTATATCGTATTGGTATTTTCTATATTTTCTTCAGACTCCTTCGTTGCATAACATCACACAGAAGTAAGATCATGATATGCAACACCTGCCTATATCATACACATAATGATTATGTGTATAATCATCATAAAAATGTTTGTGGGAAAAAAGTCATCAGAATGCCAGAAGATTAATCTATTATCAAGTTTAAGAACTACTACAAACAGTTAGATGTACCATTTCTAATCTACGCGGACTTTGAGTCTATTTTAGAAAAAGTTGATAATGCTGTAAGTAAAAGCACCACAAATGTACAGAAACATCATGCTTGTGCATTCGATTATTTTATTAATTGTAGTTTCAAGAGAGACATTATTTTGGTGAAGATTCGGCGAATATATTTATCAAAAAAAATTTTTGAATATTGTACAGATATTTATTTAAATTATTTACTTAAAGTTAAGAAAATGTTCATAACCCCAATAGAAATAGCTCAATATAATAATGCAAAAAATTGTCATATATGTAAGAAAATATTAAATAACGATAAAGTTAGAGATCATTGTCATCTTACGGGCAATTATCGTGGGGCAGCTCATAGCGAATGTAATTTGAATTATAAAACACCTCAGTTTATACCGGTTATCTTGCATAATCTTTCCGCATATGATATACACCTATTTTTCAAAGAACTTTCTTCTATAAAATACTCTACAATAAAAGTGATTCCCCAGAACACAGAGAGTTATATTTCTCTTTAAATTTTCATCAGATTAGATGAAAAATATGGATTCGAAATAAGATTTATAGACTCGTTTAGATTTATGGCTTCGAGTTTAGATACGTTAGCAAAAATCTTGATAGCACTGATTTTAATACTATTCGGTCATGTTTCGTTGATGAAGCTCATTTCAACCTGATTAGAAGAAAGGGTGTATTTCCGTACTCTTACATGGATTCCATGACTAAGTTTAAGGAAATTAAACTCCCTAGTAGAGAAGAGTTCTTCAATATTCTAACGAATGAAGAATGTGATATAGTCCAGTATGAACATGCTCAAAAAATGTTCTTCATGTTGTAATGTCCCCAAGCGCGCGTTTTTATTTTATCTTTCATTATATTTCTTTTATCATCAGAAAAGCTAAGTGCTATTTTATGTAGTTTTTAGGTATATAGTTGATGTGTTTTAGATCTAAACAAAAACATTTCATCCGAGATAATTTTGGATCCGAATAAGCAACTTTTGTAATTATTAATGGACAACTTTTTAATTACAGACTTTTTGACCCCTTTTGATTTTTTAACAGCTTCCGAGCGAAGAGTCGACAGAGAATACATTTTTGCTCTTAAACCAACAATATTCTTTTCGTTATTAATATTTTCTTACATATATGACAATTTTTTGCATTATTATATTGAAATATTTCTATTGGGGTTATGAACATTTTCTTAACTTTAAGTAAATAATTTAAATAAATATCTGTACAATATTCAAAAATTTCTTTGATAAATATATTCGCCGAATCTTCACCAAAATAATGTCTATATAAATTATTTTCTCTCTTGAAACTACAATTAATAAAATAACCGAATGCACAAGCATGATGTTTCTGTACATTTGTGGTGATTTTACTTACAGCATTATCAACGTTTTCTAAAATAGACTCAAAGTCCGCGTAGATTACAAATGGTACATCTAACTGTTTGTAGTAGTTCTTAAACTTGATAATAGATTAATCTTCTGGCATTCTGATGACTTTTTTCCCACAAACATTTTTATGATGATTATACACATAATCATCATGTGTATGATAAAGGCAGGTGTTGCATATCATGATCTTACTTCTGTGTGATGTTATGCAACGAAGGAGTCTGAAGAAAATATAGAAAATACCAATACGATATAAATAAATATAACAATAAGAAATAAATGCACAAATGAAAATTACTTTGATATATCATTGATGAGTACATATTGCAAGTTTTCATTGGACTGGAGCAATAAAAGATTAATATGAATGTGTTTTTCTCCTTTTGTTATGTAGTATGGTCCTATAAGCGATGTGCCATTATGGCCAAATACATTGATGCTCAGATCATTTTGATTTTCGAATTGTTTTATCTGCTTCAATGGGAGTGGAAACTCTAGGCCTTCAAAATTTAACACAATTGCTCCTAAATTAATATTCTCATCAGAAATGTTTGTTATATTATAGTTTTTAAAGTTTTTCCGTTGTTTAGGATTCAGACCGCTATTTTTGTACAAAGCCGCAATGAGACACCATTTAAAGCAATAAATATCATTGTTCTCGATATTTATGCATGCACGTTTCATCGCAATATTTTTTGGGAGGACGCCTTGTTTATATTAACTTCAAGGGAATTTATTGAAATCAATGTCCATCCGCTATCCCTCTCTTGAAACTCTTCCATTTTGGCTCTTAGCTCATCGGTCTGTTTCTTGTACATAGCCTCTATGTCATCAGACAAAGTTACTAACATCATCTTTGAAATGTGCACAAGTTGGCTAACATTCATCTCATCATTTACCATCTTCATATCACATGTGAGCTCCATATTAAATTGAAATGTAGTATGTATCCTACTACGTTCATTAAGTTGTTTTACTATGGAGCTCTTTGCAGATGCGAGAAACTCCTCCGGAAACAAGACGCCCACATTTTTGTTGAGGAGAATATATGTCTCGATCCTCCCATTGAAGTTACTTATTCTTCTAGTGAAAAAATCGCTGATCCTTTCTTGCTGACAGCTGGTTTTGTGTTTGATGGAATCATTTCATCACAATCCTCACAATATTTGTTGTTAATATTTAGCTTACTAATTCCCAACATAGCCTTCGACTGGCTAGCATAGGTGTGTGTTTCTATATGCTCATTTACTTTTGTTTGAGTCATAAAGACTTTATTGCAGATGAGACAACTTGCGGTATTCATTTTATTTAATTATTTTTATTATTTATTTATTTGTTTATAATTTATTTAATTATTTTATTTATAAACAATTTATCTAATTATTTTTTATGCACTATAAACTTGTTTAACAAACAATAATTAGTTTTAGCACTTTTGTAGTTTTTTTGTTTGTTTTCAAACACTTTAAAAATTTGGTTTGGAAAATAGGTGGTGAATTGTTGAGATATCAAAGTATACTGATGGCAATCTACATTATTTTTTCTATTAATAACGTTACATGAGAACCGCATAGTAGTCATCAAATGTAATTTCTCTGATGGTATTATGACATATGATGAAATTCGTATACACAGACACACACACACACATCCCCACAATTCATATGAGAATCGGGGAACGTGAGTGCAGGTCCCTCTATAAGTTTTTGTTAAAGTAAAATATACTAAAGTAAAAATATAATTACACCTATTCATAAAACTTTCCTTGCCAACCTGATAGGACTTAAAATATTTAATATCTGAAATGCACTTGTACATATAAAACCTATGCCAACACAATATTTTTCTATCTCCATAAGAATAGCAATGTCAATAGCGTAGAAAACATATATAGACATATATGTAAATATGTATGAAGAAGTGTTGATGTAATTCACACAAGCAATGATATTCTCCAAAGCAAAAATAGATACGATCACATACATTAATCCAACAACATAGACATGCATACATACATTACCAAACGCATTCCCTATCCCTCTCCATTCCAAACATCTATCAGGGTTGCCACTACCTACAGCTTTTAAATTATTTAAATGTATACATACAATAATAATCATACATACGCAAAGCAACGAAAACTCAGAGGAGCAAACCAAAGTCAATCAAATAACGATCCCTACATACACACAAACACACAGATCCCTTGTTACTACCCTGCAGTCAGACTGGGACCAAGTGCCTTTGTGTCAACACTAAAATTCTAGTGACAATTGTAGTATAATAAGTTTTCTTCTATCCGTCAGTATAAAAGAAAGAGAGAAAACATGTATTACGTATTTGTGGTGGAATTGTCAACAACTTGTCAATATGCATACATTTGTATGTACGTAAATTATAGAAATGTACCAGTAACTAAGTGTTTGGTTGGTATGTCTCCATTTTCTCATAAGAACTAAGTAGTCACTGTGTCTAGTCTATGTCTATAGCACGAAGCATTGCATGAGGAACAATTATAGAGTAGTACTGGTTACAAAGTCAAAAGGGAGTCAGTATATTTTCAACATCAACATTTCCTACAGGTATAATGTTTGTCTCTACATTTGCCAGTATCCACTACAACAAAAGTAGTGGATACTGGCAAACATGCAAGTAAATACAAAAACGCACACATATGCACACACACACACATACACATATACAAACACTCACAGATACATCCATAAATCCACTGTAAGCACAAAGTTTCTCTACAACACAACAAAAGCTGTACACACAAGTATGTATATACATGCATACATATAAACAGAGAATCAAACTTTAACACACACACACACATAGCTAAGAAAATCTCAGCATGAATCCCCAAAATCCCCCATATGCAATAGGGTTGCCAGTATTTATCTCTTTTCCCCGGTTTTGAATTCCCAAACTTGGACTATCGTCCCCATTACTAATCTACTAAGGAGTGAATACAAATTTTAAATACTCAGCAACTAAGTTACCTTTCCTACTATCGTTTCTTGCCCATCCTCCTGTCGAAGTGCGCAGTAGTAATTTAAGATCAACGGATCGTTTAGGTGATCTGGGCTGTTAACATTCCCTTCTAGCTCTCTTTTTTTATATACGAGATGTTAAATGTCCGTAGAATAAATTCTATTAAAGCCAGTCGGCGGATGGGAGGTAGTGGCATGTTCAGCAGCCTATTTAATAGTTTCGTTAAGATTCGCAATGTTAGATTCAATATCATCAGATGATCTTAGCGTTATGTTTTCTGCGCAATGACTACTGAGATATTTTTTGAACCCCAGCCAATTAACACGATTGATCACACACAAGGTAAGTCACTTCCTAGTAGGTTACAAATTGTAACGATTGTGGGAGAGTGATCGGGGAGAGACATCTAGGGAAGCTTCAACATTAATTAAATGCCTAGAGATATTTTTCATGACGCCAAAATCTATAACATTCGGAATTTTGTGTATATCCGTTGGCCAGTAAGTATGTTCCCCACTCGAAATAACGTCTAATCCCAATTTTGAAATTGTGTTGAGTAATGCCCGACTTCTAGGCGTAATAAGACGCGAACCCCTGAACGTATGTTTTGCATTGTGATCGCTAGCTGCTATAAAACAATGCCCAAGAGATTTGTAGAAATTCTTGTATTGATCCTCAGTGATTGCAAATCTGGGAGGGGAGTAAATTGATGATATCACAAAATTTTTATAAAAATTTTCAATGCATATACTCGTATTTGTTGCTTGCAGATGTTTTTCACAAATGTTGTCAAGAGTGTAGTGCTTGAGTCTTGACTTTATTAGAATTCCTGATCCACTTTCGGGTGTTTCGAATCATACAAGGTGTTGCAATTAATTTTAAAGGCTTCTTGGGCTCAAATGAGTCTCAGAGACAAACATTCAGGCTTATTATGAACAGTGCGGTTGATAAGAAAAATTTTTACAACAAAGTTGATAAATCGGTACTACGAAATGTAAGCGGTTGAAAAGAAGTATCAACTATAATTGATCAACCATCAACTACAAAATCACTATTGTGAATAGCTATTAATGGAAATTTATTCTCTTTTTTGCAACTACAAAGCAATTACAATTGAAATGTAAGTAGTAAATAAATAGAAATATACAAATAGATATCGTTAGAAACAAACAAAATAATTGATTTTATGCACAGGTCGCATATTATGTAGGTTTGATGGAAGCAAACTCGGACATCGCAAAGGCCTCTCACTGCATCTTATTTTTGTCATTTGTCAGCTGTTATTTTCTTTTCTTCAAACTAGTTTTCAACTATAGTTGATAGTTGACAAATTTTTTAACTTTTCAACCAATTTATGGTTTCTGTTCATAATAAGCCTGATTATATCAATATTCTTTCATGGCTTATTAACTAATGCTTGAAGCAGTGTATTATGCTAGTCATATTTGTTGTAAAATTGTTTATATTTTGCACCAGATTATCAACAGTGGCTTCAACGCGACTGAAATTAAAGCTTGTGTTAGCGTTTGTTAAATTACTTCGTGGGGACACTTTCTGCGTAGGAATAGAATTTGTCTTAAGGTGTCTTTACATAGTAATAGAATCAAAATAATAATAGAATCAAAATATTATGAAATGCACTCCGTGTTAAAAAAAAAGAGAACAAAAGTCTGTTGTAGGTATTTTTCATGTTTACACTGATAGTAAGTAAAAACAAGCAAGGATATTAAGCTGCTGAATTAATAACAAAAAATTTTAAAATTGCAACAAAAAAAAGACGTATACTAATAAAACTAAATATTTGATAAAATATTTAATTACTTCAATGTAATTTTACTACAAAATATATGTTTTTGTGTAGCTTTGTTTATTGTTTGTTTGGTTTTGCTGTAAGGGTTATGTAGCTAATGGTTGCAGTTGTACAATATTTACAAAAACAACATGAAAATATCCTGAGCTGATCTTGGTTGTTCTTGTAAAAGTGGTAACACCTTAAATAAATACCATTAATGCTTCCAATGTTTACTTCAAAAAGGTTTAGAAAATAAACATTTACCGATCGCTTGTCAAGTTTTCTATCATATTCTCTCCTACTCAATACATGTTGCATTTACATACGATTTTGTACATTCCACAGCATTTTTTGACATTGTATTAGCATTTAAAGACACCTTTAACAGTATCGGCATACGATACACGTGAAGTAATTGGTTGGATCATTTGAGGAAAAGTGGCGGAGTAAGCGTTTGCTGATCGAGCTGGAGATAATTTAGCTTTTTGTTCTATAGTCTGTTTAACGAAAGAATATACAGGGCATGCTCTGTAGTTAGCGGTATGATTACCTCCACAATTACTAAATTTTTGATCTGCTTGATCTTTTGGCTTAGACATCTTGCAGTACCATGCAATTCACCGCAGATAACACAAACTGTAGGTAATATCCAGTAAAGTTTTGTGTGGCCATATTCTTGACAATTGTGGCACTGTACGGGTCCTGAATGCTTGTGTGGTTCTTCAACTGTTGTTTTTCGGTATAAGAGATATCTTAAACTATAAATTGGATGGGTTAATTTTTTTTTTCAATTTTATATCATTTGGCTCAAGTTCAACGCGAAATAGAGGTTGGGGAATCTTCTCCCTATTTAGTATGGTAGATGCATTTTTTACCTTAACCCTTGGAGGATGAGTGCATCTTTTATTTCTTCGGCAACAACATAAAAATCTAGAAACTTGTTTAATTTTTTTCAAATTCAGTAACTACTTTGCGGAAATCTTTTTCTTCATAAATTTTAATTTTCGTTTCATCAATGTTACCACGTTTTATTTGAACAATGTGAAAATTATTCTCACCAATGTTCGAGATTAATATTTTAATAATGGCGTTTGAATTTGTTTCTCTCAAAAAGATTTGTTGGGGGGCGGTTGGAGGTTTTGTTTGAGGATACATCGGGTTTGTCGTTGCCATCTTGCAAAATTTTAAAACGTTTTTGACGATTAGTAGCGGATGCGCTGTTATCCCTAGACATCTTTGGAGCAAATGAAATTTTCAAAGAATTTGGGCTTTGCTCTATAATTAACGTTTTATTTGGTTTAAAAAATTAGCTTGTTAGTGCGAAAATAGGCATAGACATTTTTTACTCTGTTTTCGTAACAAACTAAGTTTTCGCAATAGCCCAAAATTCTTATTGGTTGCGTTAACCGAATCTGCACTGTATTACAATACGTTAAAAAAATCACATGAAAATAAATTTGTATAAGAACAAGAAGTTGTATTATATACATAAATGTACTACGTATAACATTTTATTTAAATTGAGTCTTGAATTGAACAAAAATTTATTAATATATTAAAAATACAAAGTCTTAAAACAGAAAGATACATACGTGAAATTATATTAAAATAAATAAGATAATAATTAAAACTAAATTTACAAAATGTTAAGCAATCATTCCATTCGTGCTTTGACCCTAAAACCTTGTACTGTTTTCGACCTTTCATCTGAAATGCTGTCAAAACACATATTAAGAAAAATTGGAATGAATTGTTCTTGAAAATATGTTGCAGAAGTAGTACTCTGTTTATCGTGGGGAAAATATATGACATATTTCTTCAACATTTTAAGTTTTCATGCGAAATAATATGAGTGGCACTTGTTTGGCGTGGAATTTACAACTAAGAATGACTATTTAATATTGTGTGCATTTACATTTTTTACGGAATGCAAACGGCATTCGCCAACACAAAAAAGATCTCGAGCACTTGCTTATTAATATTGATATTGTTGGTATCTGAGACTCATTTGATTTCGAGAAGCTTCTTTAAAATAAATGGTTACACTCCATATGATTCAAAGGACCCGAAAGGGATAGCATGCGGTAGATCAGCAATTCTAATTAAGTCAAGACTCAAGCACTATATCCTTCACAACGTTTGTTGTTTTTGTGCGAATTTCGTGATATGATCAATTTACTCACCTCCCAGATTTTCAGTTACCGAAGATCAGTATGAGAAGTTTTACAAATCGCTTGGATCTTGTTTCGTGGAAGCTGGCGACTACAATGCAAAACATACGTACTGGGGCTCGCGTCTGGTTACACCTACAGGTCGAGTCTTGTTTACTACAATTTCAAAAATGGGCTTGGATGTCATTATGGGGGAGCCCACTTACAAGCCTAATGACATACAAAAAATTACTGATGTTATAGATTTATAGGGACTTAATTCACGTGGAGGCCTCTCTAGATCTCTCCTCCGATCACTCTTCCACAATAGTTACAATTTTTAACCCACTAAGGAGTGATTTACCTAACTTATATGTGAAGATGCTTAATAGCGTCAACTGGCTAAGATTCAAAAAATGTCTTAGTAGTCACTGCGTAGAAAACATTCCGCTAAGATCATCCGACAATGTTGAATCTAACATTTCTAACTTTAACGAAAATATTAAAAAGGCTATTGAATATGCCACTTCCTCCTATCCGCTGACTGGCTTTAATAGATTTTATTCTACGGATATTGATCGTCTTTTATGTCAAAAAAAGGAAAGCTAGAAGAGAATTGCAACAACACAGGGGATTCAAAACATGTGTGTGAAGATAAATTCTTCGAGTTAAATTCATTTTGTACTGAAATTAAGGGGTTTCTTCATAAAAACGTTCACTGTGGCCAAACCCTTTTTTCTCAGCAAATCAAACCTAGTGGAAAATGAAGACAACGAACCATATTATTAAACTGCATTTACAGTATACCTGAATTGTATTTGTGAAACTTTTTAGAAAATTTGGAAAAATATGACTTTATTTTAATTTGCTGCTTAGCTATAATAACAGCGCTGTTAAGTAAAATAAATTCTATTATTTTTTTAAGGATTATTAGATTTGAGCCATTGTTAATTTCTATCTATTATTTGTTCTCGCGCGAACTTTTGCGAAAACTATTAACAGAAATAACTTAACAATGGCTCAAATCAAATAATACTAAAAAAGAATAGAATATATTTTAATACAAGTAGCACCTGCTACGATAATGCATAAAAATTTGTAGTATTTATGGAATAACGCATTGCTGATGGTACGAATGGTAAAGCTTAATACACCATTGGAAGCAGCTTGAAAAAATTTTTCAGATGATGTACTTTTTTTAATATGTTGTCTTGGGACAAAATGCGAAAATATGAAAAAAACCTCAAAAATATACCTTTTTCCAGCTCACGAACGGTCAACGCTAGACCCCTCAAATGTTTTAGGAGTCCCCATTAAAAAGACCAATCTTTGATTTGAGAGTGGTATATAATTGTGTGTGCAGCTTTAGTTGTTATTGTAGAGAAACTATATGCTTACAGTGGATGCATGCATCTTTGAGTGTTTGTATATGTGTATTCATGTGTGTGTGTGCATATGTGTGCATTTTTGTATTTACTTGCATGTTTGCCGGCGTCCGCTACTTTTGTTGTAGTGGCAGATAAACATTATAACCTGTATGAAATGTAGATTGTGAAAATGTACTGACTCGCATTTTACTTTGTCACCAGTACGACTCTAAAAGTATTATTTGTATTATATACTACCTTTATACACGCACTATTTGCAAATAAAAATATTTGCAAATAAATGAACACTGAATAACAAAAGTAACATATTGAACATTTTCGCTTCCGATTTTTTTTTTTGGCATAACTAGCGTTAATGCGAAATCTTGAATCATATGTTCTAGTTTGCGAAATATAGCGACTTCAAAATGAGAAAATTTATCAAAAACCTATTTTCGAAAATTATGTGTATATTTAAAACTACTTACATTAGATGTTCCATTGAGGTGTCATGCTAAAGAGAAGGACTTTCAAATGGTTGGATTTACGATCTTCAGAGGTCAAACTTTACTGACCTTATGTTCCCGGGCCGTTTTCTTAAAAAATTGTATTTTTAAAATTCTTAAAAAATATATGTTGATTAATAACTTCTTATCTTCACTGTGGCCAAGTTTAAATTTTGAACTCGCAACAGTTCATGAATAACTTTGAGGGTTACACGATTATGTTTTGTCTTTCAAATTTCAATACACTTACACTTTTTCACTAATACATTCTAATGAGCACATTTTTCGTTTTTGTTTTCAAATATTCTGCCTCTATAGGTTTTCGTTCGTCCTATTTTATTATAAATAATACTATATTTCGCCGAAAAATAGTAATTCGATTAAAATACATATATTTGTGAATAAAATAATAAGTACAATGATGTGTGGCGATGGCATATTGAAAATAAAATTGTTTTAAAATTGCGTGCAGTCTACGTCATAGTGTGACTTTTGGCAACCAGTATGTGTGAAAAACTTAAAAGAAAACCTTGGTCGTATAACCATATCGTAATTGAGAAAAATGTAAAAGAATTATAATAAAAAAAAATTAAAACAACTCATCTGAAAAAACTCCTGTGATTTTTTAAATTTTTTATTATAATTTGAAAAGGCTATTTTCTGCTCTTTAACATGACACCTCAATTGAACATCTAAGGTAAGCAGTTTTAAATATATGTATGTATGTATGTACATAATTTTGTGAAGTCGGGTTTTGCTTAATTTTCTCTTTTTGAAGTCGCTATACTCTTATATCGCAAACTAGAACACACTTATAATTATTCAAGATTTCGCACTAACGGTAGTTATGCCAGAGGCATCGTTTGTACAAAATTTCATCAAAATCGGAAGCGAAAATTTTCAAAATGTTACTTTTGTTATTTGGGTATAAATATTTTTACACAACGAAAAAAAAATTTTCTCAGCGGCTTATGGTATTATTTTGTGTTTTTGCTAGACGCCTTTTGCTTTTTTTCTCATACGAGCAAATCGACCCGGCCTAATGTATATACATGTATATATGCATACATATCGCTCCTTTATTGCAATACAGTCATATCTAAAAAATTGCAATTTTGGAGCTTATAATGCAGAAAAATTCATTGTATCTATTTTAATCTTGTGGAAAAATTTTATACAAAAGGCTTTTACACTCACGTCTTGAGAAAAGACAATATTTTTATATTTTCATTGAAGTGTATGTAAGCTGAAAACTTTAAACTTATTTTATGCAAAACTAGCGTTTTTGAGTTATGACTACCTTGCAATAAAGGAGCGATATGTATGTATATATATGTACATATATGTATATAAATATATAAATTAGTATTAACATGCCTATATTTAACTTGTTTCTTCTTTTTTTTAATATTAGCACGCTCAATAATAACAATTTGACCGCACTGCCTCACAGCATATTTAGTGGGTTGAGTAGACTACGAGCGTTGCGGCTATCAGACAATCCGTTATCTTGTGATTGTCATTTATCATGGTTGTCCCGTTTTTTGCGTGGGTCCCCACGCCTCTCTCCTTATACAAGATGTCACTCACCATCACAACTGAAAGGACAAAACGTGGCAGACTTACATGATCAAGAGTTTAAATGCTCAGGTTAGTACATTATTATCATAAATAAAATAAAAGATGACTTGAGCTTTCATTATTGGAAATTGAACTTGCGTGGTTTTTTTTTCAATTTTTTTATATTAATTTGCAATAAAAAAGAAATAAAATGCAACTATACCGTATAAAGCAGGGGTCGAATCGTCACATCCGTGAACGTACAATTTGTCACGTAAAAACACCATTTTCGGATTATGACATACGTGAACTGAAATTCCATTCAGCTTATACGATTGACTTATCACTTAATTTGTTTTCGTACGATTGTCGATACGATCACGAATGTGACGATTTTATCCAAGAGTACTTGAAAATCAGAACAAAGTTATAAATACAAAGTTAATATTTGATAAACATTTGCAACATTCTCACTTAATTGAATCCATTCCCATACCAATGAAGCAGCAAGAAAGTTTTTGTCTCACCAGTGGCCTCATGAGAACATCATAATGATTCTAGCAAAATCCTAAAATGATGCCGAATATTTATATATTTAGTTGTGAAGTCGTCCGAAGTAGAGATGAGTGATCCCGTAGTTTGTTAGTAATGTTGATCCTAGTGAACGTGAACTGTAGATCACTGTTCTTTTAAACTGCTACCGTGATCACATTTTAACAGTATTTTGTTTGTAGCAGTTCTGTTATTTTGAGAAATACTAATAAAAGTACGGTCACATTTGACAAACATTTATTCCAAACTTATTTGCTCATAATTGCCTATATATGTACATATCAGTGATCTGCATGATTACGAATCAAACGCCATAATTTTGCATTTTCTAAAATTAATATTGAGCTAGCACTTAACATTAAGAAATGAAAGATGCTATTGCCCGATTCATATCAATGAGACTGTTCTTAATAAATGCATGCCACTGCTTGCAATTGCTATTTATTCATATGATTCACTAAAGCAATGAATCAGTATGATTGTTTTGAAAACTTCTTAAAACACCATCTGACAAATATAGTTTTATGTAATATTACAAAATAAAATAGCTAGGCTCATTTCATTTTATAAATTATTTTAATTCGAGAAAAACTATTTGAAGATTTTAGCATTAGAATTTCTGCTTCAATATCGCTTTAATTACTACAAACTACAAAGACGAATTTAATTATAATTACTCAACAAGGGTAATTATAATTATGGTTCGTGGGATGAGATAAAGGTTTATTAATTAGAATTATACACATGAGTATGTATGTGCATGCAATCACATAGGGCGTAGTTCAAGTTAGTGCGCACCTTTCTTTTCAGGATACCAACTGGAGTAAATGAAGATAAGTATAGTTGCAGCATTCAGGTAAGTAATTAATTCAGTATTTATTGAACACAGGTTCAACTTAGATATAAGTTTAACTTAGTTAAATTCAATTAGGTTTAAGTTTAATTTAGGTATTAATTTAGCGGTAAGTATATGTATATTTCACTTAAGAGTAAATATGTTGGTTCTACTTTCGAAGGTAAGTGTTGACTTGTTTATAACTCGCAGGTAAGAGTTTTAATATAAGTACTAGATATCGTATGTAAGTATGATGTTGATTGCCCATTAATTCATCACATTTGGTACAGTGTTGGTAAATTTAATGCTTATGTCAACGGTTTGTGTGTTGACATAAAAATTATTTTATTGAAACAATTTTAAATGTTTAGTTGAACTATAGTGAATTTTAATCAGAAATAATTTCTTAGTTGGGCTTAAGTTCAGTAATTTCAATTCTTATTGAATGAAATATTTTTTATTAATTAATGTGAGTTTCTAAAGAAGAGAAGAAAAATTAAATTAGACTATAAGCTGGGGGAAATACCGATATTTTTCTGTGCAGCAACGCACTTCATCAGCACCCAAGTCTATCTACGGGAGTAGAGATTGTTATTAACATCAGCTATTTAACGCAAATTTTCAATGAAATGGAATATGAGAAATATTGTATTTAATTCAATAAGAATTGAAATTTCTGAACTTAAGCCCGACTAAGAAATTATTTTATTTATAATTTAAGTGTACAAGTGGAACTTGTACACTATTAATTAATACGCAATGTTTTATTAACTTAAGACTTCATCTAGTCAACGTGCTTTTGTGAGTTATTTGATTACTATACAAAATAATCAAATAACAGTAAGAATATTTTATTTATTTTTACTAACAGCACTCAAAAAAAGAGAGTAAGTTAATGACAGTCAGTTGTTAGAGAGGTAACTCTGCAAGCAATATCATTAGTACATATTGATGTTAAAGAACAAAGCAAACGCATTGTAAAAGTGAGTGGAGAGCGAAAGTGAATCAACTCATACAGATCTCTGTTACATATCTTACATATTTGGTTTCGTGGTCGCACTGTGTAAATATATGTTATTGGCACTTTTGATTGTTGAAATAGAAAGCAAACAATAACAAATAATTATTTGGAAAGAAATGTTTTTCAGCTATTCACAATTAAACAAATACTTGAGTTAAAAAATATTTTCTTTATTGTTTTACTACGAGATGCTGCTTTATTGGTTCCTTTGGAACAATATAGCAATAACAGGCAACTAATGAAGAATATATTACTTACCACCATTGCATACTGGCTGAAATCACTGATCTAGCGGCATTTAATTCAAATTTTAAACTTTCAAATCGATAAATGTTTTGCATTGTATCGATTACCTATACTCCACTGAGCAAATTGACGTTTTTACTTTTTTTAGCGTTCAATATTTGCATAGCTGTTAACTATCAGCAGGTGCATTAAAGGAATTAGGCGCCAAATTATACAGTGCGTGGTTTGTGTCAATATTAATAATTTTATTAATAATTTTGTAATATAAGTTTTTTTTATTAGGTTAAAGGTATGTATTTACCAAAAAATAGATGTTGGCGACCTGTGTTTATATAGTTTAATTGTAGATTGTAGAAGTTAACACATGTGATAGCATATATATATATTACTATATACTTAGTATAGTTTCGTTGAGTGCCACTTTTGAGATCCGATCGGATTCGATCTAATTCTTGTGTGTATCAGCCCAATCATGAATATTCCCTCGGAATTCATTTCTCACAGAAAATAATTTTCTCGAGAAAACATTCCTCCAATCATAATTTCTTGGGAAGAAAAAAGGGTAATACGTGGCATCACCGCATTATGAACCTCGTTGTTTTGCTTGTTTGTTGACATTTTGTTTCTCCCCTTTTTTTTGAGTGAGAGAGCAAAAAAAAAATTATTAAAATTCACCAACTTGAAAAAATATGTAAAAAAAGTTTATAAATTATTTATTTGGGAATTATTTATGTTTTTCCAAATAAAGGAACTATAAAATACAAGTTTATGTATATAAATTTTGTTTTAATGGAGTATTAACCATGTTTTTATGCAAACTCCCTTCTGTTTTGCAAGAGAAATATTTTTAGTGAAAAAAGCAAGTTCAGCAAGTTCATAATACCTGCTTTTTTCCCGGGGAGATTTTTTATTCCCGCATTTGGTAAAAAAAAGGGGAAAAACAAAGTCATGATAGGAGAAAAGTGAGAAAACTCGTGCGGAATTTTTGTTTATGATTGGGCTGTATAATTTTGGGTTATTGTGGTTGTGAAATATCCAATATGATCTGCCCGGTCTTGCCCGTTTATTGGTTATTTCAGTTTTTAGTTAGAATGAATGTTTCCAAACGCACCCTTTTTTAATTTTGCACAATGAAATCGTCAATACTAATAAATTTTCAGCTGTGGAGGCCCACGTATTTAATAAAATAATATATGAAATATGAGGAAGAGTGCCGAGAAGTAAAAAAAAAATCATAAACAAATTAGTAGTAAAGTGGAAAAACTGCAATATCATATGATGCATTATTTTTAGCAAAAAAGAAGTGCTATCCGGTTGGAGTACAAATTACCGATACGTCTGCTGAAGTGGCACTACAGAGTTTGGTTGATCATACTGGAACTAGAATCGTTGAATCGCAGAGTGAAGTTTTCGTAAACCACAATGAAAATACCGTTACTGCGATATACAAATGGGGATCTGATGACAGTAGTGGACATTTAACTTACCGGCAAAGTTTTTTTGACCCTGAATTGAACAAGATCGATGAATCCTTATTTGCTGTGTGTATTGTGGCATTACAAGTGAAAATGTATTCTGTGGGAGAATTCTCGCCCATCTTCAATGCTGTTTTGTAGACCAATTAAATTATTTTACGAAAAATAAACTTCTGAATTGGTGCTGATAAGATGATAAAGTAAAAAAGCAAATATATAAAATTATTCCAACACGGTTTAAGACTTTCCAAATTCATCACCAATTTTATATCACAATGATCGATGGCAAAGTTTTCAGTGCGATTGCAGAATCATCGTCATAAACTTGTGGCGTTTGTGGAGCCACACCAAAAATTATGAATGACTGGAACTGCATTCAAAATTTACCACCCAATACAAATATGTATGAGTATGATTTGTCAACACTACACGCTTGGATAGGTGTTTTGAATGCATTTGACTTATTGGGCACAGATTGCCAATTAAAAAGTGACAAATTCATAGCAAAAATATAAATCTGTAGTACAGCAGACTGAATTACATACACAGTACAACATTTTTGAAGTCATTGATTCGGGACTCAATTCTGACAATTTCACGTGAAAGTAGGCCCAAAATGAAGAACTTGTGCGTCATTCGTTTTGTCTTCTTACCTCCTAAAATATTTTTAATATCGATTTGAAGTTAGTAACTATCGTATAGGGGAATTTTTCACGTTTTAGGCTCTTTTGTTTGACATAACTCGAGAACCTCTAGTCCGAAACAAATAGCTGAAACAAATTCAGAAAAATTAAGAATTACAATTCCGTTTTCCTTTGTGTTTTTTTTTAAATTCATAAAAAATCAAAAATTCAAAAAAGTGTCAAATCTAATTAAAAAAAAGTACAAACAAAAGGTTATTTGATTTTTATGACTGCGAAGCAATAAACGCTAATAAATGAGTGTGAACAATTAAAAGGAAAAAAAGGATAGTGGACTGTTTTAATTATTTGGGGTTTTCCGGTGACTACCTGTATGATTTTTTTACAGAAATTGCACCCTAATTCATTATTTGGAAAGTTTTGCACAATTTGAAACGTACAATTGGTGAATAAGGTATATAGCCAGGTACCCTTAAAACATGCGCCCATTTATAAGTACCTGCCAGTAAAATATTGAAAAATACGTAGTATTTATGGTTGATCGATTTTTGTCATTGAGCCAGTGCCGACGAACGCGAACAGTAAAAGTGATTTTTCTCCAGATTTTTAAAAGTGAATAACAAGAAAACAAAATATATAAATATGGAAAATAACAAGTGCCCAAAATTGGATAATTTTTATTACGTTTGTGGTCAAATCGTCCTAAAAAAAACAAAAACTATCGACAAAATTTGTGTACTGAGGAACTCAAAAAAGCGTATTGTGATTATTTTGATGAAGCAGACTTAAGTGGTTCAAATTTTACGCCGAACACAGTGTGCAAAAGTTGTTATAATACCCTTGTAAATTGGATACATGGAGGAGGTGCAACGTTGTCTTTTATGAAGCCAGTAAGTTGGGTGGAAGACACAACTGGACATGATGAATCCAGGTGCTACGCACGCATAGATTTTCGTCCTGGATTAAACAGACAACAATGGAAAACAAAAGTATACACTGCTGCATTTACTGCCACACTTCTAGTTAACCGCCCTGGTGATGTCGATGCACCTAAACTTCCGAGTCTGGATAGTGTGTCCCTGCAAGCCGAAACCGTTTTCACCAATCCGACCAACGTGAATGATGCGGATTGGACACCCGATATTGAAAATAATACAGGACAACCCCTAACACAAATCGAAATGGATTACATTGTGGCCAAGCTCGGAATATCACAACAAAACTCCGAATGGTTGACATCATTTTTGAAGAGAAGAAAACTCACACAGCAAAATGTCAGCGCAACATCATACCGACAACGCCAATCTGATTTCCAGAAATTTTATTCCGTTGACGAAGCAAATACGTTCACGTACTCCTATGATATCCCAGATTTAGTGAAAAAATTGGGAATGAATTATATCGCTGGCGACTAGCGTTTATTCATCAATGGTTCAGTTTACAGTTTTAAGGCTGTGCTGTTACACAAAACAAACAAAAAACCGTCCATTCCATTGGTATTCAGCGCAAACAAGGAGGAAACGTATAAATCTTTGGCCAACATTTTGAAGGAAATCAAATACGATGAACACAAATGGAAGATTAGTTGCGATCTGAAGGTTGTCAACATACTACAAGGCATTATAGAAAAGGGCGGCTATCCAAAATACTTCTGCTTTCTTTGTAATTAGAATTCACGATACACAAGGAATCAATATCAACATAAAGATTGGGAAGCAAGAACTCCTGAGCTCAACAAACAATTACAATTACGCAATGAACCTATGATAAAGGACCTGGATGATATTCTGTTGCCACCGCTCCACATAAAATTAGGAATAGCTGGGAAATTCGTTGCAGTGGTTGTCAAGTATATTGGGGACGCCTATGACTGTTTAAAATCCATCTTTCCAAAACTCAGTGAAGCTAAAATTAGAAACGGTCTGTATTTAAATATTGTCATATCTAAATTTGTTGACTTCGATATATTCCCATTACCAATAATTTTTTCGCTTTTTTATATTTAAAGCAGGTATTCTCAATGGACCATATGTAAGGAAATTAATGAAAAGCGAATCTTTCACAAATGTGCTTTCGAACCATAGTAACCACCTACATGCATGTAACGCACTGAAAGATGTCATCGCGATGACATACAGAAACGAGAGGACAAGTTGCTGTATTATTTTGAAAAAATCAATGCATCCATGACATTAAAATTACATTTCCTGCATTTCCACCTTGATACCTTTTTGGCACAATTACCTCAGGAATCAGACGAACAAGCAGAGAGGTTCCACCAGGTGACCATGCCAATGGAAGAGCGATTCAAAGGCAAAAAATTAGATGCGATGCAGTATGCAGATGAAAGCACCAAAGAAGAAGATGACACTCAAATTGGTGGACCCATGGGAAAAAACGAGCCCTTTTTGTTTTTATGCATAGATTCCATAAATTCCATATTTTCTGTGTAAGCATAGCTGCAACACAAATTGGAATTTTTATTTGAAGTTTTGTGTATATTCATTCATAACATTATTGTAATAAATTTATTCATCGATTTTCTCAAAAAATTTCTCACTTTACTCACAGGTTACGTGGCTTTATGACACTTTTTTGCATTTTTGATTTTTTATGAATTTAAAAAAAAAATTTAAATTTTTAGGCAAAAAATACCTTTTTCCCTTCATACATTCATTTTTAACTTCGAAAGTGTTGCACACATAGGAAAACGGTATAAGAGCAGATTAGAGGAATTGTAATTCTTAATTTTTCTAAATTTGTTTCAGCTAAATCGGACTAGTGGTTCTCGAGTTATGTCAAATAAAAGAGCCTAAAACTTGAAAAATTCCCCTATACGATAGTTACTAACTTCAAATCGATATTAAAAATATTTTAGCAGGTAAGAAGACAAAACGAATGATGCACAAGTTCTTCATTTTGGGCCTACTTTCACGTAAAATTGTCAGAATTGAGTCCCGAAGCAATGACTTCAAACATGTTGTGCTGTGTTAGTTACGTATGAAACTGTTTAACTTAATAAATAATAATTAGTGGTTACGCTTTTTTCGGCAAATGGCACAAAGATGTAAACTCGGCCTAACCCTGGGTTGGGAAATACTAATAACGGAAATATTGCTAGCAGATTTTTTCAACAACCAAAATTGGCTTCCCTTTTAACTGGAGTCAGTGAGGAAATAATCAAGATATTCAGTGTTATATTACGAACTATGGCTTGCGGTTATGTGTATTAACATACTTCCAAAATATTTTGCTGACAAACAGCGGAAATCTTTGTTGAAAAATATCTATGGCTCTCAGTGTTGCCAGAAAATTATGATGATAGAATGCTAGATCAGTCAAAAAATTCTGCTAAAATGTTCTACAGAAGAAAAGTATAATGCCAGATTTAAATGTGGAAAAAATTATTGAAATAACTTTGAATTTCATGTTTATACAAACTTATTAGTATTTACAGGTATTTTTATAGCACATACAAACATATAAGAGTTGATAATTGGTGCTTTTTGGAAATGTTACAATTACGTTTAATTTTTTTTAAGCACTAATAATCCCAAATTATTATTTTACTTTTTCAGTAAAATATTTTTTTATTAATAATACACTGAAATTGATTATTGGAGGGTTAGCTGGATGCTTTGCGCATTTCACTGTTGCTGGTACAGATCATCAGGGAACCTTTACCCTGCAATACATGTACATTTATGAGAAAAATCCTCTATACAGAAGAATTTAAAAAAAAAATTAAAATTTGTCATTTTCAACAAATTCTGCAAGAAAGCATTTAGCAGAATTTTTTGAACAGAGCTAATTATAATTAATAATATTTCAAGAAGATGCTGTTGGTTATTAATTATAATTATTCAAGAAGATGCTGTTGGTCTTGATATCGTCCCTACCATGTCAAAATTTCTAATATTCAAAATTCGTTTTTTAGATTCGTTATCTTGGTACCCTAATTTATACGATATGCTACGTTTTAAAATGCTGAAACTCTCATAGAAGAAAGATAATAAGAAATATTTTAATAATGGCGCTTTAGTAGTATATTTATGTCTTCTTCAGCATACAAAAGTTGGCTCATGCATAGCTGGATAGTATTATTTCTTTAACTTTTGAGTTAGTTGAATTTCCATTCCTGGTTGAATGAAATAGTTGTAATGTGTTGCCTACTTTGCGGGCTTACGGTTGATAATTACAGTCAAACCTCGACTATTCATACCCGTTAATTTCAAAATTTCAGAAATTCGAAATAAGCGGCTGGTGCCTTGAGAAGAGGTATAAATATAGTTATAATGTGTAGTCTATTTTGTTTAAGGAAAGAGTGTTGCCAGAGTGGGAGGAATGTTTAATATTTTGCTTATTTTGTTAGCTGTTTAAGAACTTGCTTATTTTGCGGGTTTAAGGAAAAGTGTTGCCAGAGTGAGAGGAATATTTAATATTTTGCGTCTCTGGTTAGATGTTTAAAAACTTATAGTTGGTGATGCCAGAAGAAAAAGTACTCATCCGGGGTTGAGAAAATTTATGTATATATTTTTCTAAGTTAAAAATTGTGTGAGTTAGTTGGATTTACATGGTTTGTTTAATATTTTGCATATCTGGTAAGCTGTTTAAAAAACTTAGAGATTTGTGTATGTTATACGATGGTTTTTATGTGTTGAAATGGTTGTGAACAGCAGAGGATAAAGTGTTGCCAACTTTTTGATAGCTTAAAACACGTAATTATGTTCTTACATAGTATTTTTTTCATGATTTGGTTATTTACATGCTGTTCAATGGAAAATATGTAGCGTGCACGGGCAGAATTTTGTGTATTATATGATAGATGCTGAGTTGTTTTTCGTTGTGTGCGGTAAGAAGAGTGTGTTAGTTAGATCTTTTTTTAATGCTTCCTACCAGGGAGGGGGTAGCAAAGGCGAATTCTGTTTTATTTTTCAATTTAATAGAAATATGCGTAGCATTAAAAATGTAAACATTTGATGTGGTTCGTGGAAGAAAACAATACTTTCGCTTTCCGAGAAAAAATTATTGAATTTTGTGGGTACGTGTGTGTGTGTGTGCATATCTGTAACCAAATGACTCCATTTTCCTTGTAACCAAATGACTCCATTGACTGGAATTGAATCTCAAGAAAGGAGAACAACTCATTCATTGTTGGCACATCTCTTCTTTTATTTAGTGATTGTATAAATCGAATATAGAGAGTACGATCCAGTTTTTTAGTCATTAGTTGTATGATTATGGCATCCCAAGTTGAAGTGTTAACATTTAACTTATTTAACGCCAACAAACATTCCTTGGTAGTGTCATGAAGACTTTTAATTGATGCGCTAGATATGGTTCCTGTGGGTTGGTTAAGGATCTTCTTTACCAAAGTGGCTACTATGACTCTTTTGTTATCATACCGCTCCTGAAGTAGTGCCGATGCTGTCTTGTAGTTCTCTTCGGATAGCGTTAGATTGCCAATAAGTTTTGCGGCTTCTCCTGCGACGTTTGATTTGAGGTACAACTTTTTCTGTACGTTTGGTAGAGGTTGCTTGTCGACCATTCCCGTAAACAGTTCATAAAATTGATACCACTTTAAACAATCTCCATTAAATTGTGGAATTGTAACCTTTGGTAGAGGCAATGAGCTGTGTACGCCTGGGTTGATTTCCAACTGCACTCCACCATCTATATGCTCCCGTTTGTGTTGATCTAATAGTACTGCTAATCCTATCAAATAATGTTGAACTGAGTCGTCCAGATAGTGGTATTCATGCTGATCAAGTTCCAATCTTGTAGAATCTTCCACTTCATGCCATACTTCATCATAAAATTCTTGAATTTTATCCCACAATTTTTTTATGGTTTCACTCTTAATCTGATAAAATTGTGGCGTATGACCTTCTTCCAACGATAAACTATTTAATAAACGTGTTAAGGCCGTCATTCGAGCTTTTAGTCTCCTAGCTAGTCCTTTACCTTAAGGTGTCAATACCTCATGATCAGATGGATTAGTTGACGGGAGTTCTAATGTCTCTTTTCTGATTGCTAAATATGGGAATAACGCTTATATTGACGATTTCATTCCTAGTGCTAAAGCGTTATCACAAAAACTAAATTAGTAGCCGAAGAAGAAAAGAATAGAGCCAAACCCCACATCAATAATATAAAAAATGGTAATGCTTCGGTTACTATCGAATTGTGGACGGATGATTTTGTTAAAAGAAATTTTTTATGTGCCGCATTACATTTTCAAATTAATTTTGAACTTGTCAGCATTACGTTTTCGTGGACATAATGACCGACTTCATCCCTTAAACTTTGTGGTCCGGATTCTAGCATGCTTCTTACAAGACTCGGAAAAAAGAAACTAACATCTCTTCCTAAATGTTGTGATAATTCCGATTCACCTGGTAATGTTTGCAGCTGCTCAGATATTGATGACGCATCTGAAGTTGACTCACAGTTTTCAATTTGATTTCCTATTGTCATTTTTTCTCTGCAGAATTCCTTAATATTGTCTAAATCAGTAGACTGTAAGGATATTGCAGGAGGGAAGAAAAATACTGCTGCCTTATGGCACATGCTTAAGTTAGAGCTCCATTTCGTTAACTGCATTAAAATATTTGACTTGAGGGCTTTAATGCCATCCTCCTCATTATTTCGAATATTACATATCATTTTGATTTTATTAATCGATGGAATAACATAGCATAATGTAGGTGATGTACAACCTTGAAGTTTTTTTTAAAATAATCTCGAAATCACTGCAAATTTCAACTAAACCTTGCAGAAGTGACATGCTAAAGTTAAGCATACTACATCTTTCAGAATTCGGCGCTAGAATTTCGTTAACTTTTCCATAATTATCCAAAATTTACTTTAGCATGTTGTAATTTGAATTCCTTCTTGTGGGACAACAATTTTTCAATGTTGTGTTGAGCATATGCTGTTTATTATTCTTTTTAATATATTTAACAATTTTCTTGCAAGATTCTAAAACTACTTTCAGTTCAGTTGTTCCCTGAAATACGTCTTCTAAGACATTGGAAAATAAATGCGCAGAACAGTTTAAGCGAGTAAATTCTTTTAGCGCACTTTTAATGTTGGAACCTCTATCCGTAACGAAAACAATATTTGACAAGTCTGTGATCCCAAATTCCCCAAATAAGGTATATAATTTTTCGTTGATATTTGCTGTTGTGTTTGCCATGAAATTAACATTACCCTTGCAATGCTTTGGTGGAAAAACAATTCAAATAAGTATCCACATTTATCCAAATTAACTTGAAAAGTATTAGCAATTCCTGCAAGCAGCGCAGCTTCAGAGAGAGTTTTCTCTTCAGCTGGAATTATTGTAACCAAAAAGAGAAACAGAATAGAACCCAAAACTGTCGACAGCATAATTTTTTTAAACTCCTTATATAAAAAGAATTTTTGGTGAACCTATTAATATTTTGTTATTGTTAACTCCTGTAATATTAATTTTTGAACTGTAACAATTCTGCAATCAAAATTTTTCTATCTTTTAAATAATACATATAAAAATAAAATAATATACATAAGTATAGTATGTAGGTTAGATATTATAATTTATTTTCAACTAAAAAATAATATAATTACTAATATATGTATATAAGTATGTATATAAACTTAAAAATAACCATAAAACTTATAGCAATTTTCTTCAGCTGTTAAATAAAAATAAAAAATATATAAAAACATCAGTAATTTACTAAACAAAACTTTAGACACGACCTTTGTTATTATTTTGTTATTTATAACTAAAAAAATTACTTGGAAAAACTATAAACCATATTTAGCTGGAAAACCTTATTGAATAACTAACTGCTTTAAGTCTATTAACCAGAGAGTGGACTATATTTTGTGCTGGATCTTCTCCAATCATTAAGCAATTCTTCCACTAATTCTGCTTTTAGGTCACATTTTTTTGAAATTGAACGTTTTATCTCTAATTCCTCCCGCACTGTAGTGCTTAGGCTTAACGACTGCGACTGGATGAAGATGAGTAAGTATTTTTTTACTGAATTTTGTATTTAAATAGTTTGAAGAAAAAATTTAGTACTTCAACAAATACAAATTAGTATTTCTGGCAACACTTATCAAAAAATATTTAAAAATCCGAATGTGTTGCAAGTCATGGGTATGTCGATAGATATGCGTAGATATGCGGGTTGTAACAAAGAATGTGCATCGATACATACAAGTATGAAATAAAAGGCGCAGGGGTATACGCAAGTATGAGAATGAGTGGGTATCAATGCGCACTAGCATAAAAAATTTTCGATATGTGCTGGAGTATACAAAATTTTTTGTATCGATTGGCTTTCTCTGATACATACACAGAAATTTCCACGATTACATATTACATGAACACCTCGCCTCTCATAAATCAAGATCAGCCTTAAATTCCCAAAAACATACATACATACATGCACACAGATTCCTACGGATACATATTACAACAACGCCTTGCCCCCCACCAATCACAGCTTGGCTTAAATTCCAACAGACAGATACGCCCACAAACTCCCACGGTTACATGTATAATATATTTCAACAACACCCCGCCCTCCACCAATCACAGCCAGACTTCAATTCCTACATCTAGACACACCCACAAATTTCCCGTCGGCATTAGAAAAAATCATTTTCATGATTTTCCCGTCGGCATTAAAAAAAATTAAAATGATGTTTTCCCGTCGGCATTAGGAAATTAATGTGATCCCACAAAATATTCCGTACACAAATTCCCACGGTCACACATACATAAGTATATAGGAATTGCTTGTTCTCCCAGAAAGCAATTAAAATAGATAACGATAGATAACGGAATTTGACCACTAGGGGGTGCTGTAGGCAGTAAAGGTTTGTGTATTTGCTAAATACTGGTGTTAGAGTTGCCATATGGGGGTGAAAAAGGGTAAAAGGAGTGTGTATTTGCTAAATAATGGCGTGAGCGTTGCCATAGTGAGATGAAAAAAGGGTAAAAAGGATAGTGAATTGGCTAAATGAAGCATGTTGATGCCAGATGGCAACGCCGTAAATAGGTGAAATGTGTGTGAGTTGGCTAAGTCTTGATCAATTTATCTGAGTTTACCCAAAAGTAATTAAATTTATTTTAATGTGTTTTGGGTAAGCAGCTGTGTGCTAGATAAGTGTAGATGACAGGGTGGAGAAAGGAGAGATAATAGCGGGTTGTGAGTTTGCTAAGTCTGGATCATTTTGGCTTACCCAAAAGTAATTAAATTTATTTAAATTGGTTTTGGATGAGCTAAAAAAGTTTTGGTGTGCTAAAGAAGTCTAGATGGCAGGAGTGGAGAAAGGAGATAAAATAACGGATTGTGAATTGTTAAGTGCCAATCGATGAGGCTTGGCTTATGGTGCTAAGTAGTAAATGGAGTTGGGATTTGTATTTAACGCCTAATAGTATGCACCCATGAATTGTAGTTGGAATTGATAAAGTTATTTTGTGTTGTTATACACGCGAACCGCAGCAAAAAAAAAGCTAAGATTATTTTCATACTTTTTTTTATGCTTTGAGATTGGTAACGGCTAACAATAGGTTCTTTTGTATACAGGTATGATGATGATGATGATGAGCCAGCCAAGGCATTAGTGGGAGTATTGGTGTATGAGTTTGTTTTATCGAATTGAAAAGAAAGTATTTGATGATTTAGGGAAAATATGTACATATGTATGTTATTTAGTAAAGGCACATGCCATGTGTTCGTATACAATTTCTAATTGATATTTTTGTTTAATTATTTCCATATGTAAATTCTATTATTTTTTTTTGTATTGTTAATTTTGTTAGAAAAAAATTTGTGAGCGGAGATTCATAGTAAAAAGAAGACGAATTCCTAGATTTGTGAGTGCATGTGCGAATAGAAAGTATGTTAATTAGGGTTAGGATTTTATATGTAAGTAAACGGGATGTAATAATTTGTGTGGGTTTGATCGGCCGGTGTTCGTATAAAAATTCTAGTTGATATTTTTGTTTAATAATTTGCATATGTTAATTCTATTATTTATTATATTTTTTTTAATTTTGTTAGACATATACATAAAAAGGAGACGAATTCCTAGATTTCACAAATCTTGCATGTGCGAATTGAAAATATGTTAATTAGGGTTAGGATTTTATAAGTAAACGATCGTGAGTGGAATAGGAAAGGGTTTAAAATGTAGTGAATTTGGCCAGCGTTACACGTGTATGTATGTATGTATGGAGTGGATGTGTGTATGGATGTGATTGTGGAGTGAGGGAACAAATGCAATGTTTATGTGCATTAGCTTATCTATTGATATTTTGTTTGTATTATGTTGTTGTTGATTTTGAGTATAAAGGTCCAATCGTGGAACATTTTAAACTTAGTTAGTGAAATTCAACTTCAAGTGCTATCAACTAAATAAAAAAAATAAAAAAAGTAGAAAACTTAATTAATAAATAGAGAGAGAGATATATGTATATATCTTGGATATGAAAACAATGTATAAATAATTTGTACTGGTGTATAAAAGTTCACAGTTTAATATAAGTTACAAAACAATGAGCACCAACGAGGAGTTAATTTCTACCTTCAATAAATTGAACGCAAGGCAGAGACTTAGTGTGAAGGATATGCTATCTCTAGAGGAGTATCACATAACTGGAGCTGAGCGTATTACTACCAAGTATGGGGAAACTATTGTCTTAGAACTGGGAATGAGCATTTTATATTTACCAAAGAGGTTTCATTCACTAAGTGATAAGGATATTGAAAATTTATCTACGGGCGCTTATCTTATTTCTAAATATCCTATAAATGATAGCAATAATAGTGATTTATACAGATTGGAGTTGAAGCCAGTTCCTCCTGTAAGAGATTATTATCCTTTTGCTACATTTAAATAGAAACTATTTAAAAAGTGTTTAAGGAAATATTTTAAATAAAAACAAGAAGAAAAAAATGAAATTGCAAGAACATTTGTTTAATTCATACGAATTCAACCATATAAAAATATACATACGTAAGTATATAACACGAGGATTTGATAAATCAATGAGTAGTTTTCATTAAGATTTTAAACTAGAACGATGGATTTTATAAACGATTTTTTACAAGAGTTCGGAAATATAATTTTCGAAGAACATCTGTCTTTTCTTCGGGCATTCAAAACTGATTATGAGAATTTTGATGATAGAATACCTTGCTCTCATGACGAAAATTCAAATGAAGACGTTGTTGGTGTGTGTACGTGTTACTTTTTTCATATGAAAAAACTAAGGGTGAAGAAGATTATTGATACATATAGAAGCTTATTTCATCACTTTTTATCGACTGCCACCGCTAACCGAAAGGAAGATTGAGACGAATTAATAAACATTTTCAAACAAAATTTTTAATTAAATTTTATAATTTACATTAAAAAAAAATAAACAAAATGTTTGAAAGGAAACATAATTTAAATATTTATTTTTCTTAGACAACATATCGCACTTAATCAACAAGAGGGTATTAAGTCAAAATTTTCAGTAGAGACGAAAAACTGTTTGTGGTTACATTTTGAGAGTATATGATAATCCGAATATATCATAGTAAGCAAATTCCATTTGCAAATATATTTATATATTTTTCATTTTAAAATCTTGCAATTATTCGGGAAGAATATCTATGTTTTGAAAAGAGTTACAACTCAGAAAAAATCTGAGCAATTTTATCATAAAACAGTCACATTTCAAATTAAAATCATAAAGTAAAACAAATTTTATCAACAAAAGAGTAATCGGAATACGTTGAAATTTTTACAGTAGATATATATTAATGTTGTTAGTTGATTTCTTGCAAAAAGTGAAATTTCAAAAAATTTGAGTTAATACCGTCTTGTTGATTAAGTGCGATATATGTATGTATGTATGTATGTATGTATGTATGTATGTATGCATGTATGTAATTGTATACGATAACTTTGGAACGTTATATTTCTTTATCTCATACGATTGAGGTATATAGGTCCGAAGCAATGGACAATGGAAAGAAGCAGAAACCTGTTGAGTTAAGGTTTCTAGATTCTTTCAGGTTTATGGCATCTAGTTTAGGTACTTTAGCTGGAAATTTATCTGATAAAGATTTAAAAACAGTTAAAAGGGTTTTCCCACAACTAGATGAGTTTAATCTCATGAAGCGAAAAGGTACTTTTCCATATGAGTATGTTAATACATATTCCAAATTGGATGATGACAAACTCCCTGGAATTAATGAATTTTTTTCTAAGCTGAATAATAAAAAAATTTCAGAAGAAGACTATTCACATGCACAAAAACATTTAGTTGTAGAACCATACGTGACTACATGAGTTTATATCTTAAAACTGATGTTCTTTTGCTGACAGATATTTTTGAAAACTTTCGAAAAGTTTGCAAAAGAATACATTGTCTTGATCCACCTCATTATTATACAAAAAAATAAAAAATAAACAAAATGTTTGAATGGAAACATAATTTAAATATTTTTTTATTTTTCTTAGACAACATATATGTATGTATGTATGTGGTGTATGTATGTATGTATATATGTATGTATGTAATTGTATACGTCAACTTATGTACACAATGACAGATAGATAGAGCATAGTATTCAAGATATTTCCAAATATAAAGGGATTTTTTAGAGCGAAGTCATCATCAGTTTAAAATTTACTTCCGAGGTGCATAGTAAAAAAAAATTAAAATTCTCTTTTGAAAATGGAAAATAAAATGAGAAACTTTTTCGAACAACCAAGGAAACCTCAAATACAGGATTTGGTTTTTGAGCTGGAGTACTTCCTGAATTTAAAATTAAAAATTTCTTGTGGTTTTTCAACTCTAAATGGGTTTAAGCCAATGATATGGCTACATTATAAAAATAAACATTTTATTGGATTGGATCGGGAAGAGTAGCTACGTTTAATGCACTATAAAACCTATATTAGCAGTGTCCTTTCTCAGAAAGAATTTTTAAATTCAGTAAATTTGATAGATGACACTACTGAAAGGAATACAGCCTATATATTTCAATATAAAAACGGTAGCTATCGTTTAATTATTCAGCAGGACAACTACAAAATTAAAATAGAGCCAGATACGTGGAAGTCTCTACTTGGTATTGGAATATTTCTAACTTCAATTTTATGTTGGAACGGCATCCTCAGGAAACAAATTCTACATTTTTATTATGATTTTTATATTCCAACGTGTTCTATGTTAAGAAAAACTAGTATACAACTGAGTGAAATAAAAGGTATTAATGAAAAAGATATTGAAGTTGATCTGACACGTCTTTGTTACGAAATAGGAAAAAAAAATGCAAAACAAAATTGTAACAGACGTAAAAATACACAGTCTATTGCTAAGAATGGATAATAAATGAAATAAAAACTATAAATAAATTAATTAAACAAATTTTATTTTTTCTGTTTTTTTTTTTATTCCACATTGTTTTTTATTTGGGATTTTATTAAAAAGTTTAAACATAAATGTCCACAATTAAATCCATTCAATTTCTGATATCTCTTATAGTTATACTTTATATTGTTTCCCAAATATCTTAAAACTTCTAAGGGTGGTTGAAGATTACCAAAACTATCAAAATATTCCACATTATTATTATTTTTATAATATGCTACCCAATGTGTACCATTTCCGATATTAGAGTCTAAGTTGATAATTCCACATTCTATCCTCCGTGGAATATTAGGAAGTTCATCTCTCATATAAACTCCTCTAAAGTGAAGAATATGCTTCTTTCCAAAAGTTCTTAAATCCATATCTGTTAATGGTCTGTTGGGTAGCTGATTTAATAGTTTTTTGATGTAGTTTTTGTATAAAATATTCCATATCCCTTTTTATAAGGTTTCAGATAGAGAGCTTTTCCTATTGCTATTGCCTCTAATGCTCTGTTATGACGTTTATTTTCTTCCAACTGTTCTCTACCATTTTGAGCTATAGTAATGGCTTTAGCAATTTGTGAACTTCCAGAAGCCATTGCACCTAATGCTCCAAGTGCTGTAAATATCGGTATCAAAGGTAATAAGCTGCCAACTTTAGGAACTCTGATAATTCTTGGAATTTTTACTTCCGATTTTTTTCCAAGAAAAGAACGTTTAATAACATTTCGCGCAGTTTTTATACCATCTTTTGTATCTGTAGGCTTATTTTTTCTTAAGATAGTTGTAGCTGCTTTAATCGCATTACGAAAATGGTTTTGCTTACAAGTTTTCTTAAAGACTGGATTTAACACCCAAACCAAATTTTACTTTAGATTTCATTGCGTTTGTTACAAGGTACGAATTTATTTTTTCTCCGAGTGTGCTGTCTTTAGCTGTTACCCTCTCCCAAGCTTTATTAGCTAGTTCTGTATCCGCCTGATGACGTTTTTTAATATCAGTACTCTGAGAATAAGCAATATCATGAACTCGACAAGCAGCATCCAATGGATTAATTCCTCTATCTCCTCTCTTCAACCGTTTTTCTAATTTTGTTCCAGGTCCACAAAATTGATATCCAGGCAAATGAAGTTCAACTGGTAGTGAATTAATCAAACTGTTTACCAGTCCTTTTCCTTGAACTGTCTGTTTCGCATTAAATTTTTTATTTGAATACACAATCATTTATACTTTTAATTATTTCTGTAAATAAATTCAAACTTGTTTAATATAACTTTCAGTTGTAAAGATGCATTTGATTAAGCAACATTCAAATATCTTAGTAGGAAATTTCGATTTCATTGAATACAATAGTCGAACTAAACACAGTTGCCTATTACCAAACTCTATAAGAGCATTACTAGTAGGCCCATCTAATTGCGGGAAAACAAATGTAATGCTCAGTTTAATCGAAAGCCCAAATGGATTAAAGTTTAAAAATATTTACTTGTATTCAAAGTCATTACAACAGCCAAAATATAAGTATCTAGAAAGACTAATTTCATCAGTAAAGGGAATAGGTCTTTACACATTTACAGAGAATGAAGATGTCATATCACCTGATAAAGCAAAGGCAAACTCTGTAATGATATTTGATGATGTTGCATGCGAAAAGCAGAATAATATTAGATCATATTTTTGTATGGGTTGTCATAGAGACATTGATTCATTTTATTTGTGTCAAACGTATACACGTATTCCTAAACATTTAGTACGAGATAATGCAAACTTTATCATAATATTTAAACAAGACGACTTAAATTTAAAACATATTTATAGTGATCATGTTGGAAGTGATATGAGTCTCAAAATGTTTCATAATATATGCAATGAAGGAGAAATATGGATTTCTTGTGATCAGCAAGGATGATGATGTATGGAATGGACGCTATAGAAAAGGCTTTGATGTTTTCATTCAACCTTAGTTATAAATATTCATTCAACTGCTGCGGACATTTTCTAATTAAAAGCTATTTAGCTGTTTAAAAAAGCTGTTTAGCTGTTTAAAAAAGCTGTTTAGCTGTTTCAAAAAGCTGTTTTGCTGTTTAAAAAAGCTGTTTAGCTGTTTCAAAAAGCTGTTTAGCTGTTTAAAAAGGCTGTTCCGCTGTTTAAAAAATCTGTTTTACTGTTTCAAAAGGCTGTTTAGCTGTTTCAAAAAGCTGTTTTGCTGTTTAAAAAAGCTGTTTAGATGTTTCAAAAGGCTGTTTAGCTGTTTCAAAAAGCTGTTTAGCTGTTTAAAAAAGCTGTTTTGCTGTTTAAAAAACTGTTTAGCTGTTTCAAAAGGCTGTTTAGCTCTTTAAAAAAGCTGTTTAGCTGTTTCAAAAGGCTGTTCCGCTATTTAAAAAGGCTGTTTTGCTGTTTAAAAAAGCTGTTTAGCGGTTTAAAAAGCTGTTTGTTACTAACTGAGCTATTCTCCAGCAAGCCAACATGGAAGAAAGTATATTAAAAGAACTAGTGAAATCAAGAAAAATTCTAAAAAAGAAATTCGACAGTATCAAACAAGGTGAACCAGAATCGTTTAATAAATTAGAACATACATTTAAACCTATAACAGAACCACTTAAAAAACTTGTAAAATTATCTGATGAAAATTCATTAGATCCAATGAAATTTTCTGATGAAGGAATTAAATCTGACAATTAAAGTAAATTTAAAGGACATCAGAAAACGATTATTGCCAGTACTCCCACTAAAAAAGAGTGTTTCAGTCCTTTACCAGGGAAAAGTGAAAATAAAGAAGATTCACACTTGAATGAATCATTTTATTCCCAACCTGATGATTGGAAATTTAATTTAACAGATTTGTTTGAACACAAAAATCTCGATACCATATTTGGGCCTTATAAGGATGAAGATAGTGATTGGAAATTTGGAAATTCATATCTTAAGCTAAGTGATGACAAAATAACCATAGGAAATAAATCTTGGGCATTAACTCCAGGCCTTTATTCATTACTATTTCACAAAAGGCCGGAACAGTATGACTCAACTGAACTAGTTATATATAAACGAATTTTGATTGATACAAATGCACATAGAGTAAACTACGATCCCAGTAACCGACTTAAAGGAAATAGAGGTTTCAAATACAAAGAAATAATTAATAAATTATTTGCTACTACTCACATTGGTGAAGGTTTAATGAGAGTAAAGCTTAATAAACCAAACTATATATACTGGGACAATCCTAATGAAATTGTAGATCGATTGAGACTGTTAATAGCATCACAACAAGCTGGAAATAATAATCATTCTAATGAAATAGTATCAATAATTGAAGAATTGAGAGAAGCAAATATAATTGAGTAGAGGTGATAAAACAAAGAGTATGACTGTCGACAAATTCGTTCATTATTTTAATTAAAGGTCTAGTAACGAAGGAAGAAGAAAATATCTTTTGAAGCATTTTGGTTTTACACTGGATGGAAATAAAATAAACATTGATAATAAAAGGATTATAAATGTATCTTCACCTTTGGATGTACTTGATGCTGTTAACAAAGCTTATTTGATTTTACAAATAAGACATATGAAAGACAATTTAAAAAGGGGAATAAGTTAAGAAATTGTACTGCTAAGAAATGAAATAAAAGATTTAAATAAGAAAATAATAGATATATATAACGTAATGACAACAATATCACCATACAATGGAAAAAAGAGCAGTAGTTAATGAGCTTCATTCACGAGCGCGGAAGAACTTCTTACGACGCAGAGTTATTATGAAAGGAATTGATGATCTCTGGCAAGCCGACTTGGTAGAAATGGGAAATTATTCAGCATATATTCAATATATGGTTATAAATATATGTTAACTGTCATAGATACATTTTCAAAATATGCGTGGGCTGAAGCAATTAAATCTAAAACTGCCTCAGAAGTTTGTAATGCATTAGTAGATTAGTAATGGCGGAGATAGTCCAAGTTTGGGAATTCAAAACCGGGAAAAAACAAAAATTTTGGCAACCCTGTACGAATGAGGGGATTTTGGGCATTTGTATACTGAGATTTCGTTAGGCTGGTTGTGTGTGTGTGTGTGAGTTTGATTCTTTATTTATGTGTATGTTTGTATACTTGTGTGCACAGCTTTTGTTGTTATTGTAGAGAAACGTTGTGCTTGCAGCGGATGGATATATAAATGGATGTTTGTATGTGTGTATGACAGTGTGTGTATGTGTATGAGTATGTGTGTGGGTGTGTGTGTATTTACATGTTTGTTTGATGGTGTCCGATACTTTTGTTGTACTGACAGACAATCATTGTTATATCCAGTAGGAAATGTTGATGGTGAAAATATGCTGACTCCCTTTTGACTTTGTAACCAGTACTACTCTATAATTATTCCTCATGCAATGCTTCATGCTATAGACATAGACTAGACATAGTGACTACTTAGTTCTTATGGGAAAATGGAGATTTACCAACCAGACAGTTAGTTACTGGTACATTTCTATAATTTACGTACATACAAATGTATGCATATTGACAAGTTGTTGACAACTCCACCACAAATACGTCATACCTGTTTTTTCTCTTTCTTTTATACTGACGGATAGAAGAAAACTTATACTACAATTGTCACTAGAATTTTAGTGTTGACACAAAGGCACTTGGTCCAAGTCTGACTGCAGGGTAGTAACAAGGGATCTGTGTGTTTGTGTGTATGTAGTGATTGTTATTTGATAGACTTTGGTGTGCTGTTTTGAGTTATCGTTGCTATGCGTATGTAGGGTTATTGTATGTATGCATTTATGTTTGCGATCTCTGGGGAAATAATCTAATAGCTGCAGAGAGTGGCAACCCTGTTGGAAGTGGACAGGGAATGTATTTGGTAATGTATGTATATGTTGTTGGATTCATGTATGTGATCGTATCTATTTTTGCTTTGAAGAATATCATTGCTTGTGTGAATTACATCAACACTTTTTCATGCATATTTACAAATTAATGTATATGTGTTTAAGAGGCTATTGACGTTGCTATTCTTATGGAGATAGAAAATATTGTGTTGACATAGGTTTTAAGAAGAGGTAAGAAGGTTGATAAGAAGAGCTTTTGAAAAGGGATAATGATATTTTTATTTCAGTATATTTTACTTTAATGTAAGAGTTATAAAAAATAGGTTGTGGAGAAATACAGCAAAAACTTATAGAAGCTTTCACATGGCCCGATTTTTCTCGTACCTTTATATTGCAAACTGATGCTAGCGATTTTGTTCTGGATGTTGCTGTGTATATGAATTTCATCATATATCGTAATACCAACAGAGAATTGTGGAAATGTGTATGTGCGTGTGTATGTATATATATATATATATATATATATATATATATATATATATGTGTGTGTGTGTGTGTGTGTGTGTATATGAATTTCATCATATGTCGTAATAAGTTAGATTCGATGACTACTACGCGATTCTCATATAATGTATATAAGTAGAAGAAATAATGTAGATTGTCATCAGTTACTTTGATATCTCAATAAGTCACAACCTATTTTCCAAACCAAATTTTTAAAGTGTTTGAAAACAATAAAAAAAAAAACTACAAAAGTGTTAAAACTAATTATTGTTTGATAAACAAGTTTATAGTGTATAAAAAATAATTAAATAAATTGTTTATAACTAAAATAAATTGCTTATAAATAAAATAATTAAATAAATTGTTTATAAATAAAATAATTTAATTAATTAATAAACAAATAAATAATTAAATAAAATGAATACTACAAGTTGTACCATCTGCAATAAAGTCTTTATGACTCAAACAAAACTAAATCAGCATATGGAAACGCACTCATATGCTAACGAATCGATGGCTATGCTTGGAACTAGTAAGCTAAGTCTTCAAAACAAATATTGTGAGGATTGTGATGAGATGATCCCATTAATTGGTTATATGGCTCATGTCAGAACCACAAAACATAAAAACAGTTGTCAGCAAGAACGGATTGGAGATTTTCTCACTAAAAGAGCAAGTAACTTCAATGGGAGGATCGAGACATATATCCTCCTCAACAAAAATGTGGGTGTCTTGTTTCCGGAGGAGTTTCTGAAATCTACCAAGAGCTCCATAGTACAACAACTCAATGAACGTAGTAGGATACATACTACATTTAAATTTAATATGGAGCTCACATGTGATTATATGAAGATGGTGAATGATGAGATGAATGTTTCCCAACTTGTACATATTTCGAAAATGATGTTGGTGACTTTGTCTGATGACATAGAGGATATGTACAAGAAACAAGCCGAGGAGCTAAGAGCCAAAATGGAAGAATTTCAAGAGAGGGATAGCGGATGGACATTGATTTCAATAAATTCCCTTGAAGTTAATATAAACAAGGCGTCCATAATAAGAGGATCGAGCTTTATCCCTCTTCCAAAAAATATTGCAATGAAACGTGCATGCATAAATATCGAGAACAAATGATATTTATTGCTTTAAATGGTGTCTCATTGAGGCTTTGTACACAAATAGCGGTCTGAATCCTAAACAACGGAAAAACTTTAAAACTTACAATATTACAAATATTTCTGATGAGAATATTAATACAGGGGAAATTGTATTAAATTTTAAAGACCTAGAGTTTCCACTCCCGTTGAAGCAGATAAAACAATTCGAGAATCAAAATTGTGTGAGCATAAACGTATTTGGTCATAATGGAACATCACTTATAGGACCATACTATGTAACGAAAGGAGAAAAACAAATTCATATTAATCTCTTATTGCTCCAGTCCAATAAAAACTTCCACTATATACTCATCAAGGATATATCAAAGTAAGTTTCATTTATGCATTTATGAAAAATCTGCTTTCATCTCTATTTAAAAAGTTACTTCCTATTGTTATATTTATTTATATCGTATTGGTATTTTCTATATTTTCTTCAGACTCCTTCGTTCCAGCATAACATCGCATAATCATAAGATCATGATATGCAACACCTGCCTATATCATACACATGATTATTATGTGTATAATCATCATAAAAATGTTTGTGTGAAAAAAGTCATCAGAATGCCAGAAGGTGAATATATTATCAAGTTTAAGAACTACTACAAACAGTTAGATGTACCATTTGTAATCTATGCGGACTTTGAGTCTATTTTCGAAAAAGTTGATGATGCTATAAGTAAAAGTACCACAAATGTACAGAAACATCACGCTTGTGCATTCGGTTATTTTATTAATTGTAGTTTTAAGAGAGAAAATAATTTATATAGACATTATTTTGGTGAAGATTCGGCGAATATATTTATCAAAAAAATTGTTGAAGATTGTACAGATATTTATTTAAATTATTTACTTAAAGTTAAGAAAATGTTCATAACCCCAATAGAAATAGCTCAATATAATAATGCAAAAAATTTTCATATATGTAAGAAAATATTAAATAACGATAAAGTTAGAGATCATTGTCATCTTACGGGCAATTATCGTGGGGCAGCTCATAGCGAATGTAATTTAAATTATAAAACACCTCAGTTTATACCGGTTATATTGCATCATCTTTCCGCATATGATATACACCTATTTTTCAAAGAACTTTCTTCTATAAAATATTCTACAATAAAAGTGATTCCCCAGAACACAGAGAGTTATATTTCTCTTTCAATTTTCATCAGATTAGATGAAAAATATGGATTCGAAATAAGATTTATAGACTCGTTTAGATTTATGGCTTCGAGTTTAGATACGTTAGCGAAAAATCTTGATGGCAATGATTTTAATACTATTCGGTCATGTTTCGTTGATGAAGCTCATTTCAACCTGATTAGAAAAAAGAGTGTATTTCCCTACTCTTACATGGATTCCATGACTAAGTTTAAGGAAATTAAACTGCCTAGTAGAGAAGAGTTCTTCAATATTCTAACGAATGAAGAATGTGATGTAGTCGAGTATGAACATGCTCAAAAAATATGGAGAGAGTTTAACTGTAAAACCCTCCTTGACTATACTGAACTCTACTTAAAGACAGATGTTCTTCTTCTAACCGACGTGTTTGAAAATTTTAGAAAAATTTGTAGAGATATATACGATTTGGACCCCTGCCACTATTATACAGCACCAGGCTTATCTTGGGATGCAATGTTGAAAACCACAGAAGTTTCACTGGAACAGTTTACTGATTCTGAAATGTATATGTTTATGCAAAACGGAATTAGAGGTGGACTAGTTCAATGCTCGCAATGATATTCGAAGGCGAATAACAAATATTTGGAAGATTTTGATGCATCAAAACCATCAGAATTTCTTGTATACTTAGACGCTAACAACTTGTATGGTTGGGCGATGTCGGAATATCTTCCTTGCGGTGAATTTGAGTGGGTATGTGACACTGATTTTGATTTTAAAAAAATTTCTGATACTGCAGAGTATGGGTACATTTTGGAAGTGGATATAGATTATCCCGATTCAGTGCATGATCTACATAATGATTTGCCATTTTGTCCCCAAAATACAGCCCTGAAGGGATCCAAAATCAAAAAATTATTTGCAGACTTACACTCAAAAACAAATTACACCATACACTATAGAGTTTTAAAACAAGCCATTTCAAATGGCCTCATCTTAAAACAAATCCATAGAATACTCAGATTTAAGCAATCCCCTTGGCTTAAAAAATATATTGACTTAAACACATTTCATAGGACAAATGCTAAAAATAATTTTGAAAAAGATTTCTTCAAACTTTTAAACAATGCTGTTTACGGGAAGACAATGGAAAACATTGAAAAACGTAGGGACATTAGGATTACGTCATCTTGGGAAACGACAAACAGGAATCATTTAGGTCTCAGAGCATTAATTGCGAAACCAAATTTTAAGCAGTTGACAAAATTTTCTGATGATATGTATGCGGTAGAGTTAGAAAAAATGGAACCACTATATGATAAACCCATATATGTTGGCTTCACAGTACTGGAGTTATCGAAGTGGAGAATGTATGACTTCCATTATGGCTTCATGAAGCCTAAATTTGGAGAGAACATTTCTCTCAACTATATGGATACTGACTCATTTATTTATTCAATTAAAACTGATGATTTTTACGATGACATCCGTAATGATATTAGTTTGAATTTTGATACGTCAGAATATTCTATAGATAATCAATTTCGTTTGCCGCTACTCAATAAGAAGGTTTTAGGAATGATGAAAGATGAAAACAATGGGGATATAATGACAGAGTTTGTTGGTTTAAGAGCAAAAATGTATTCTCAGTCGACTCTTCGCTCGGAATCTGTTAAAAAATCAAAAGGGGTCAAAAAGTCTGTAATTAAAAAGTTGTCCATTAATGATTACAAAAGTTGCTTATTCGAATCCAAAATTATCTCGGATGAAATGTTTTTGTTTAGATCTAAAACACATCAACTATATACCCAAAAACTACATAAAATAGCACTTAGCTTTTCTGATGATAAAAGAAATATAATGAAAGATAAAATAAAAACGCGCGCTTGGGGACATTACATAGACCGAAACAATGAAAAAATGGATGTAGAATGGAATGATTCCTAATAAATTGCATGTAAGATGACAACGAGAATTTAATTTTGTACAAATTGTATTTATTTATTAATGTATTTATTTAATTATTTATTAATTTATTTATTATTTACTTATTTGTTTACTAATTTAATTTAATTATTTCTTAACTTATTTATTAATTTATTTATTTAATTATTTATTAATTTATTTATTATTTACTTATTTGTTTATTAATTTATTTAGTAATTTATTTCTTTACTTATTTATTAATTTATTTATTTATTTATTGTTTATATATTTGTTTATTAATGTATCTATTAATTTTAATATTTTATTCACCCAAAAGCATGTTAAAATTTAATGGTTTAAAACTTTTATCTTTTTACCTATACCTAAATTATTTGTAAATAAGAATAAAATATTAGATTAATGATGTATTTTTCTTTTTATATCTGTATATTTTTATTTATACATAGACTTGAATTTGTATTAGTACTAAGATTTTTCAGAAAAACTGTTAAATAAAATATTGAAAAAATAATAAAATATGTAAATGGTTTTTATTCCAGCTTAAATTTACTAAATAGAAATTTTAACTACAAATGTTTAAATTTTTATATTTTGCTTATCTATTGGCTTTACTTCACTAGATCAAAAAATTTTTCTTTTTGTTTATTTGCTAATTTTTGTTGTTTGTTTTCATATCGCTTCAACATGCACAGTTTTATTATCTTTGAGTGGTTCTGTTATAGGTTTAACTGTATCTCTTAGTTGTTCACGTGTATCTATTTCACCAGTTTTTATACTACGAAGCTTTTTCTTCAAGACATTTCTTGTCAACACCAACTGTTTTAAAATTTTCTCATCCATGTTTAATAATAGTAAATAACAGGTATCAGCTATTAGATCAGGTACTAGCTTATCAGGACCTGGTCTGGTTTTCAGATCAGCTTATCAGGACCTGGTCTGGTTTTCAGCTTATCTAATTCAGATTGGGTTATCAGTTTACAAGTAGCTGGCCATTTATAACTAAAGTATATTTTTATGAACAGTAGTTTATATAGTTATGAAATAGTCAAATTGCTTTCTGTAGCGACCATCATTTAATTCATTACCTGTGCTTATATTCAAAATTCCATATTTATCCTTCCAACACTTTACAAATTTCTTGAAACTTTTTAAAATTCATATAACTGACTACATGATCCCTATAGACGTGCTTAATATTTTTCTCATCTTACTTAAACATTATAATAACATTTGCATTGGCTCTTATTAAATGCTTACACCCGAATTCATAAAAATTTTAAACAACATTTCGAATGTTGTTTAAGCAAAATTCGCTAAAATTGTATTCGTAATAGAAGTTTAGCTTAAAAACGTTTTTTAAACCTTGTATAAACCACCAGATTTTAAAATTGACTACATCCATATTTAAAATAATTTTGAGTTGACCTTGTTATAATTTTGCTTCATCTTTATTTACATTTTTAACTTTGCCTGTATGTATGTATGTATGCATGTGTGTATTAGGAATTATGCTATAAGTTTGACACAAGTAGAATGAGTCATCATTCTTCTGTCGCTCCATACAAAAATATACACGTACGAGTACATATGTATGAGTATTATTCTACTTTTCACGTGCAACATCAGCAAATATCATAATGAAAATGCTTTAAGCTTCATTAGGAGAAAAAAAAACGGTTTCAGTAACGATAAATGTATAATATCCCATTCTTTTAATTATGAAATTAACTTCTTCAGGTATTCATATTTGGCTTGATATAGATAACTTGAGTATAAATATATGTTTTCAAACTTGAGATAGTAGTAGGGAAATGGGCATTCTACCGCAATTAAAATTGTTAAATTGTGGTTGAAATTGTTAAATTTGGGTAATTAAAGGGTGGTTCAATAAGTCCGTTAAATATTTTTGTAATACCTACGAAAAAATGTTTTGTTGTCTGTCTGTCTATGGGAATTTGAGTCTGTCAGTGATTTGGGGTGTGTAATAATTTGTGGGTGTCCTTCGTCGTTGTAATGGGTAATTAAGCTTTAAAATTTCAATCTATGCCGTACGCCCAGTTCCCTACTACTATCTCAAGTTTGAAAACATATATTTATACTCAAGTTATCTATATCAAGCCAAATATGAATACCTGAAGAAGTTAATTTCATAATTAAAAGAATGGGATATTATACATTTATCGTTAATCAAACCGTTTTTTCTTTTTCTCCTAATGAAACTTAAAGCATTTTTATTATGATATTTGCTGATGTTGCATGTGAAAAGTAGAATAATACTTAAAATTAATAAATACTTAATACTTAAAATAGATACATTAATAAACAAATATATAAACAATAAATAAAGAAATAAATAAATAAATTAATAAATAAGTAAAGAAATAAATTAATAAATAAATTAATAAACAAATAAGTAAATAATAAGTAAATTAATAAATAATTAAATAAATACATTAATAAATAAATACAATTTGTACAAAATTAAATTCTCGTTGTCATCTTACATGCAATTTATTAGGAATCATTCTATTCTACATCCATTTTTTCATTGTTTCGGTCTATGTAATGCGTCCAAGCGCGCGTTTTTATTTTATCTTTCATTATATTTCTTTTATCATCAGAAAAGCTAAGTGCTATTTTATATAGTTTTTGGGTATATAGTTAATGTGTTTTAGATCTAAACAAAAACATTTCATCCGAGATAATTTTGGATTCGAATAAGCAACTTTTGTAATCATTAATGCACAACTTTTTAATTGCAGACTTTTTGACCCCTTTTGATTTTTTAACAGATTCCGAGCGAAGAGTCGACAGAGAATACATTTTTGCTCTTAAACCAACAAATTCTGTCATTATATACCCATTGTTTTCATCTTTCATCATTCCCAAAACCTTCTTATTGAGTAGCGGCAAACGAAATTGATTATCTATAGGATATTCTGACGTATCAAAATTCAAACTAATATCATTACGGATGTCATCGTAAAAATCAACAGTTTTAATTGAATAAATAAATGAGTCAGTATCCATATAGTTGAGAGAAATGTTCTCTCCAAATTTAGGCTTCATGAAGCCATAATGGAAGTCATACATTCTCCACTTCGATAACTCCAGTACTGTGAAACCAACATATATGGGTTTATCATATAGTGGTTCCATTTTTTCTAACTCTACCGCATACATATCATCAGAAAATTTTGTCAACTGCTTAAAATTTGGTTTCGCAATTAATGCTCTGAGACCTAAATGATTCCTGTTTGTCGTTTCCCAAGATGACGTAATCCTAATGTCCCTACGTTTTTCAATGTTTTCCATTGTCTTCCCGTAAACAGCATTGTTTAAAAGTTTGAAGAAATCTTTTTCAAAATTATTTTTAGCATTTGTCCTATGAAATGTGTTTAAGTCAATATATTTTTTAAGCCAAGGGGATTGCTTAAATCTGAGTATTCTATGGATTTGTTTTAAGATGAGGCTATTTGAAATGGCTTGTTTTAAAACTCTATAGTGTATGGTGTAATTTGTTTTTGAGTGTAAGTCTGCAACTAATTTTTTGATTTTGGATCCCTTCAGGGCTGTATGTTGGGGACAAAATGGCAAATCATTATGTAGATCATGCACTGAATCGGGATAATCTATATCCACTTCCAAAATGTACCCATACTCTGCAGTATCAGAAATTTTTTTAAAATCAAAATCAGTGTCACATACCCACTCAAATTCACCGCAAGGAAGATATTCCGACATCGCCCAACCATACAAGTTGTTAGCGTCTAAGTATACAAGAAATTCTGATCGTTTTGATGCATCAAAATCTTCCAAATATTTGTTATTCGCCTTCGAATATCTTTGCGAGCATTGAACTAGTCCACCTCTAATTCCGTTTTGCATAAACATATACATTTCAGAATCAGTAAACTGTTCCAGTGAAACTTCTGTGGTTTTCAACATTGCATCCCAAGATAAGCCTGGTGCTGTATAATAGTGGCAGGGGTCCAAATCGTATATATCTCTACAAATTTTTCTAAAATTTTCAAACACGTCGGTTAGAAGAAGAACATCTGTCTTTAAGTAGAGTTCAGTATAGTCAAGGAGGGTTTTACAGTTAAACTCTCTCCATATTTTTTGAGCATGTTCATACTCGACTACATCACATTCTTCATTCGTTAGAATATTGAAGAACTCTTCTCTACTAGGCAGTTTAATTTCCTTAAACTTAGTCATGGAATCCATGTAAGAGTAGGGAAATACACTCTTTTTTCTAATCAGGTTGAAATGAGCTTCATCAACGAAACATGACCGAATAGTATTAAAATCATTGCCATCAAGATTTTTCGCTAACGTATCTAAACTCGAAGCCATAAATCTAAACGAGTCTATAAATCTTATTTCGAATCCATATTTTTCATCTAATCTGATGAAAATTGAAAGAGAAATATAACTCTCTGTGTTCTGGGGAATCACTTTTATTGTAGAATATTTTATAGAAGAAAGTTCTTTGAAAAATAGGTGTATATCATATGCGGAAAGATGATGCAATATAACCGGTATAAACTGAGGTGTTTTATAATTTAAATTACATTCGCTATGAGCTGCCCCACGATAATTGCCCGTAAGATGACAATGATCTCTAACTTTATCGTTATTTAATATTTTCTTACATATATGAAAATTTTTTGCATTATTATATTGAGCTATTTCTATTGGGGTTATGAACATTTTCTTAACTTTAAGTAAATAATTTAAATAAATATCTGTACAATCTTCAACAATTTTTTTGATAAATATATTCGCCGAATCTTCACCAAAATAATGTCTATATAAATTATTTTCTCTCTTAAAACTACAATTAATAAAATAACCGAATGCACAAGCGTGATGTTTCTGTACATTTGTGGTACTTTTACTTATAGCATCATCAACTTTTTCCAAAATAGACTCAAAGTCCGCATAGATTACAAATGGTACATCTAACTGTTTGTAGTAGTTCTTAAAATTGATAATATATTCACCTTCTGGCATTCTGATGACTTTTTTCACACAAACATTTTTATGATGATTATGCACATAATAATCATGTGTATGATATAGGCAGGTGTTGCATATCATGATCTTATGATTATGCGATGTTATGCTGGAACGAAGGAGTCTGAAGAAAATATAGAAAATACCAATACGATATAAATAAATATAACAATAGGAAGTAACTTTTTAAATAGAGATGAAAGCAGATTTTTCATAAATGCATAAATGAAACTTACTTTGATATATCCTTGATGAGTATATAGTGAAAGTTTTCATTGGACTGGAGCAATAAGAGATTAATATGAATTTGTTTTTCTCCTTTCGTTACATAGTATGGTCCTATAAGTGATGTTCCATTATGACCAAATACGTTTATGCTCACATCATTTTGATTCTCGAATTGTTTTATCTGCTTCAACGGGAGTGGAAACTCTAGGTCTTTAAAATTTAATACAATTTCCCCTGTATTAATATTCTCATCAGAAATATTTGTAATATTGTAATTTTTAAAGTTTTTCCGTTGTTTAGGATTCAGACCGCTATTTGTGTACAAAGCCGCAATGAGACACCATTTAAAGCAATAAATATCATTGTTCTCGATATTTATGCATGCACGTTTCATTGCAATATTTTTTGGAAGAGGGATAAAGCTCGATCCTCTTATTATGGACGCCTTGTTTATATTAACTTCAAGGGAATTTATTGAAATCAATGTCCATCCGCTATCCCTCTCTTGAAATTCTTCCATTTTGGCTCTTAGCTCCTCGGCTTGTTTCTTGTACATATCCTCTATGTCATCAGACAAAGTCACCAACATCATTTTTGAAATATGTACAAGTTGGGAAACATTCATCTCATCATTCACCATCTTCATATAATCACATGTGAGCTCCATATTAAATTTAAATGTAGTATGTATCCTACTACGTTCATTGAGTTGTTGTACTATGGAGCTCTTTGTAGATTTCAGAAACTCCTCCGGAAACAAGACACCCACATTTTTGTTGAGGAATATATATGTCTCGATCCTCCCATTGAAGTTACTTGCTCTTTTAGTGAGAAAATCTCCAATCCGTTCTTGCTGACAACTGTTTTTATGTTTTGTGGTTCTGACATGAGCCATATAACCAATTAATAGGATCATCTATCACAATCCTCACAATATTTGTTTTGAAGACTTAGCTTACTAGTTCCAAGCATAGCCATCGATTGGTTAGCATATGAGTGCGTTTCCATATGCTGATTTAGTTTTGTTTGAGTCATAAAGACTTTATTGCAGATGGTACAACTTGTAGTATTCATTTTATTTAATTATTTATTTGTTTATTAATTAATTTAATTATTTTATTTATAAACAATTTATTTAATTATTTTATTTATAAGCAATTTATTTTAGTTATAAACAATTTATTTAATTATTTTTTATACACTATAAACTTTTTTATCAAACAATAATTAGTTTTAACACTTTTGTAGTTTTTTTTTATTGTTTTCAAACACTTTAAAAATTTGGTTTGGAAAATAAATTGTGACTTATTGAGATATCAAAGTAACTGATGACAATCTACATTATTTCTTCTACTTATATACATTATATGAGAATCGCGTAGTAGTCATCGAATCTAATTTATTACGACATATGATGAAATTCATATACACACACACACACACACACATATATATATATATATATATGCATACACACGCACATACACATTTCCACAATTCTCTGTTGGTATTACGATATATGATGCAATTCATATACACAGCAACATCCAGAACAAAATCGCTAGCATCAGTTTGCAATATAAAGGTACGAGAAAAATCGGGCCATGTGAAAGCTTCTATAAGTTTTTGCTGTATTTCTCCACAACCTATTTTTTATAACTCTTACATTAAAGTAAAATATACTGAAATAAAAATATCATTATCCCTTTTCAAAAGCTCTTCTTATCAACCTGATTGGACTCAAAACATTTAATATATGAAATTCACTTGTAGATATAAAACCTATGTCAACACAATATTTTCTATCTCCATAAGAATAGCAACGTCAATAGCCTCTTAAACACATATACATTAATTTGTAAATATGCATGAAAAAGTGTTGATGTAATTCACACAAGCAATGATATTCTTCAAAGCAAAAATAGATACGATCACATACATGAATCCAACAACATATACATACATTACCAAATACATTCCCTGTCCACTTCCAACAGGGTTGCCACTCTCTGCAGCTATTAGATTATTTCCCCAGAGATCGCAAACATAAATGCATACATACAATAACCCTACATACGCATAGCAACGATAACTCAAAAAAGCAAACCAAAGTCTATCAAATAACAATCACTACATACACACAAATACACAGATCTCTTGTCACTACCCTACAGTCAGACTGGGAGCAAGTGTCTTTGTGTCAACACTAAAATTCTAGTAACAATTTGGTATAATAAGTTTTCTTCTATCCGTCACTATAAAAGAAGGAGAAAAAGCAGATATGGTGTATTTGTGGTGGAATTGTCAATAACTTGTCAATATACATACATTTGTATGTACGTAAATTATAGAAATGTACCAGTAACTAACTGTCTGGTTGGTAAATCTCCATTTTCCCATAAGAACTAAGTAGTCACTATGTCTAGTCTATGTCTATAGCATGAAGCATTGCATGAGGAATAATTATAGAGTAGTACTGGTTACAAAGTCAAAAGGGAGTCAGCATATTTTCACCATCAACATTTCCTACTGGATATAACAATGATTGTCTGCCAGTACAACAAAAGTATCGGACACCATCAAACAAACATGTAAATACACACACACCCACACACATACTCATACACATACACACACTGTCATACACACATACAAACATCCATTTATATATCCATCCGCTGCAAGCACAACGTTTCTCTACAATAACAACAAAAGCTGTGCACACAAGTATACAAACATACACATAAATAAAGAATCAAACTCACACACACACAGACAACCAGCCTAACGAAATCTCAGTATACAAATGCCCAAAATCCCCTCATTCGTACAGGGTTGCCAAAATTTTTGTTTTTTCCCGGTTTTGAATTCCCAAACTTGGACTATCTCCGCCATTACTAATCTACTTGCATTCAAGAAAATACTTGGTATGAGGCGTGTTCCTAAAAATTTACAGACAGATGATGGTAGAGATTTTCAATAAAGATTTTGGAGGGTTGATGCAAAAATATTCAATTAATCACTACTCTACATATAGTGTAATGAAAGCTTCAATTCTTGAACGCTTCATAGAACCTTGAAAGAGATGATGTGGAAAGAGTTTAGTAACAACGGAACTTATAAATGGATTGATTTTTATAAAGGTTTGATTAAAAAGTATAATAAGAAAAAACATGGAAAAATAAAAATGGCACCAAATGACATAACTCATAACAATGAGAAGCATCTCTTGAATACTGTATATAGTAATTTGAACATTTTCAAGTCTTCACGATATAAAGTTGGAGATTACGTCCGCATTAGTAAATACAAAAACGTTTTTGAGAGGGGATACACTCCAAACTGGACAACGAAAATATTTAAAATAAGATCGATACAGAACACTTATTCTATAACATTTTTGTTGGAAGACTATCAAGGACATGAAATTAAAGGAGGTTTCTATAAGGAGGAAATACATAGCACACGTTTTCCGAACACGTTTCTGGTTGAAAAAGTATTGAGAACTAGAGGAAATAAGGCATATGTTAAATAGTTAGGTTTTCCAAGTCAACATAATTCATGGATAAATAAAACTGAAATATTATAAAATAAGCAAATAAACTAGAAATAAACTAGAAATAAATTAAACAACTACTTTAAAGCATTATTATTTCACTTACAATTGAGCATTCACCATGTCAATAACATTAGCATTAAGCGGAAACTCTTCAATTTTAAAAGCAAATTATTTTCCACCTATAATTTTAACGGATGAATATGAATGCTCCCTAATCGACTTCCATTCATATAATTCTATTCCGAATGTAGACTACGATAATAATCTTTTCCATATTGGAGATGCAGTTATTGAAATTCCCATAGGGTCTTATGAGTTGCAAGACATTGTCGATTACATAACTACACAATATAAAAAAACAAATTTTAATAAAACCATAATAATTGAACCGAATATTAATACTTTACAAATAAAAATTAGTTCTTCACACGACATGATTTATTATAATCGAACGCGATCAATTGGTAAATTGCTTGGTTTTGCGGAAAAATCTTTAAAGGCAGGAGTAGTACATTTATCTAATCAAGTTGTAAATATTCTGAAAGTTAATGCTATTCAAATTCAATGTAATATAATACAAAGAGCATACATGAATGACTCTCCAGCACATATACTTCACGAGTTTGCTTTAGACGTTCCTCCAGGTTATAAATTAGACGTGAACCCTAATAATCTAGTTTATCTACCAGTAAACGTTAAGGAAATAACATATCTTAAAATTTGGATTGTTGATCAAGAAGGACGTTTAATAAACTTTAGAGGTGAAGAGATAACGCTAAGGTTGCATTTGAGGCCAAGGCAAAAATGATAATTTATAATAAAACCACAAGAAGAAATATCAATCTCAACATTCCTGCAGATACCGTTAAAGCTATAAGACCGAAGTTAACAGAAGAAAATAAAAGATTCTTAAAGCTACTTAAATTTAAAGTAAACAAAAATGTCTGATATGCTTAACGTATTGGAGCAACCGCTTTCGGACCAGAGTATAACAAAAAAAGACTTTCATAGTTATGTACCATATATTCAGTCATTTAAAAACAATGATGAAATTCGAATTACCCTACAAAATCAACACTTATATGTTCTACCTTCGGAAAGCTTTTTATTTATAGAGGGAAGTATAAAGAATAGTAAAGGTGAAGAACCGTCAAATATAAGGCTGAAGAATAATTGTGTTGCATATTTGTTTGATGAAATACGTTATGAAATTAATGGAGTTGAAATTGATCGAACCCGATACTTATGAACATGTAGTACAATCAAGAATTATGTTTCATTAAACCAATTTGAAAGCAATATGATGAGAAATGCTGGATGGTGTGTTTCTAAGGAACTAGCTATATCTAAATTGAATTTTTGCATACCTTTAAAATTACTAATGGGATTTGCTGAAGATTTCAATAAAATTATATTGAATAGTAAACATGAACTTATTCTACTACGAAGTTCAAGTGACACAAATGCATATTATTCCACAGATGCAAATGCAGTTCTCAGTTTATCTATTTCAAGCATAACATGGATAATTCCACACGTTCAACTTTCAGATTCTAAGAAACTACAAATAATGAAGGTTATTAAAGTTGGCTCTTCTTTACCTATTGCATTTCGCAGCTGGGATTGTTATTTCAATCCCACTTTTGCTGGTGGAAGGAATTACAATTGGAATGTAAAATTATCACTGAATAGAGAGCGGCCCAGATTTATAATATTAGTTTTGGAAAATGACAATAAATATATTCATTCAGACTTAAAAAATTTTAAAGTACACTTAAATTCAGACTCTTATCCATATGATGACTTAAACCTTAAATTTGATGAGAATCGTTATGCAATTTTATATGATATGTATACAAAATTTCAACAAAATTACTATATGAGGGAAGCTCAACCACTTCTCACCTGCGAAGAATTCAAAAACAAACCAATCATTGTAATTGTTGTGAGCTATCAAAATGAAATGATAAAGAGCGGGCCTATTGATGTTAAAATAGAGTTCGAAACTAGTAAACCGGTACCACAAAATACAAATGCCTACTGTTTGATTCTTTATGATCGATTGATGGAGTATACACCACTAACTGGAATTGTTCAAAAAATTATTTAAACACTTTATAGTAATACTTACACATTCCCATGTACTGAAATGAAATGAAATAAATAAATAATAAAATTTAAATTTAATATAACAATTTTTTTTTTATTTACAAACAGCTTTTCTTATTTAAATTTAAAAATATTTAAAAATTTTACAACGTTTGCAGATAAATGTTTTGTATCTTTACAACTTAAGGCTACTTTATTTATTTCTTTAGTTAAAATAGTATGCAATTTTGATGTAAATGTTTGCATACATGTTGTAATTTTTTGTTTAGTGAATAAAACATTTTTATATACATCTAGAGTATAATTATTTACAATGCACCTCTTAACCCTCTTTTCTTTATTAACATTTTCACCACCTTCAGTGGTGTATGAATAAACTTTTGGTGCTAGTCCAACACCAAACAGCATTATTTAATAATTTGAAAAAGTCTTTTTCGAATGAATTATTAGCTCTAGCTCTATACTGTGTATTTAAATCAATATATGATTTCATCCATGGTCTTTGTTTGAATTGAAGAATGCGCTAAACTTTATCCAAAACTAAACCATTGAAATTGTACATTTCCAGATCTGTTAGAAGCTCTAACTCAATTTTTGTATGCTTCAACATTGCATCCCAAGACAGACCTGGGAGTGTATAATAATGAGGTGGATCAAGACAATGTATTCTTTTGCAAACTTTTCGAAAGTTTTCAAAAATATCTGTCAGTCACGTATGGTTCTACAACTAAATGTTTCCCATACTTTTTGTGCATGTGAATAGTCTTCTTCTGAAAATTTTTTATTATTCAGCTTAGAAAAAAATTCATTAATTCCAGGGAGTTTGTCATCATCCAATTTGGAATATGTATTAACATACTCATATGGAAAGGTACCTTTTCGCTTCATGAGATTAAACTCATCTAGTTGTGGGAAAAACCTTTTAACTGTTTTTAAATCTTTATCAGATAAATTTCCAGCTAAAGTATCTAAACTAGATGCCATAAACCTGAAAGAATCTAGAAACCTTAACTCAACAGGTTTCTGCTTCTTTCCATTGTCAATTGCTTCGGACCTATATACCTCGTATCGTATGAGATAAAGAAATATAACGTTCAAAAGTTATCGTATACAATTACATACATGCGTACATACATACATAAATACATACATACATACATACATACATATATCGCACTTAATCAACAAGACGGTATTAACTCAAATTTTTTGAAATTTCACTTTTTGCAAGAAATCAACTAACAACATTAATATATATCTACTGTAAAAATTTCAACGTATTCCGATTACTCTTTTGTTGATAAAATTTGTTTTACTTTATGATTTTAATTTGAAATGTGACTGTTTTATGATAAAATTGCTCAGATTTTTTCTGAGTTGTAACTCTTTTCAAAACATAGATATTCTTCCCGAATAATTGCAAGATTTTAAAATGAAAAATATATAAATATATTTGCAAATGGAATTTGCTTACTATGATATATTCGGATTATCATATACTCTCAAAATGTAACCACAAACAGTTTTTCGTCTCTACTGAAAATTTTGACTTAATACCCTCTTGTTGATTAAGTGCGAATGTTGTCTAAGAAAAATAAATATTTAAATTATGTTTCCTTTCAAACATTTTGTTTATTTTTTTTAATGTAAATTATAAAATTTAATTAAAAATTTTGTTTGAAAATGTTTATTAATTCGTCTCAATCTTCCTTTCGGTTAGCGGTGGCAGTCGATAAAAAGTGATGAAATAAGCTTCTATATGTATCAATAATCTTCTTCACCCTTAGTTTTTTCATATGAAAAAAGTAACACGTACACACACCAACAACGTCTTCATTTGAATTTTCGTCATGAGAGCAAGGTATTCTATCATCAAAATTCTCATAATCAGTTTTGAATGCCCGAAGAAAAGACAGATGTTCTTCGAAAATTATATTTCCGAACTCTTGTAAAAAATCGTTTATAAAATCCATCGTTCTAGTTTAAAATCTTAATGAAAACTACTCATTGATTTATCAAATCCTAGTGTTATATACTTACGTATGTATATTTTTATATGGTTGAATTCGTATGAATTAAACAAATGTTCTTGCAATTTCATTTTTTTCTTCTTGTTTTTATTTAAAATATTTCCTTAAACACTTTTTAAATAGTTTCTATTTAAATGTAGCAAAAGGATAATAATCTCTTACAGGAGGAACTGGCTTCAACTCCAATCTGTATAAATCACTATTATTGCTATCATTTATAGGATATTTAGAAATAAGATAAGCGCCCGTAGATAAATTTTCAATATCCTTATCACTTAGTGAATTAAACCTCTTTGGTAAATATAAAATGCTCATTCCCAGTTCTAAGACAATAGTTTCCCCATACTTGGTAGTAATACGCTCAGCTCCAGTTATGTGATACTCCTCTAGAGATAGCATATCCTTCACACTAAGTCTCTGCCTGGCGTTCAATTTATTGAAGGTAGAAATTAACTCCTCGTTGGTGCTCATTGTTTTGTAACTTATATTAATCTGTGAACTTTTATACACCAGTACAAATTATTTATACATTGTTTTCATATCCAAGATATATACATATATCTCTCTCTCTATTTATTAATTAAGTTTTCTACTTTTTTTATTTTTTTTATTTAGTTGATAGCACTTGAAGTTGAATTTCACTAACTAAGTTTAAAATGTTCCACGATTGGACCTTTATACTCAAAATCAACAACAACATAATACAAACAAAATATCAATAGATAAGCTAATGCACATAAACATTGCATTTGTTCCCTCACTCCACAATCACATCCATACACACATCCACTCCATACATACATACATACACGTGTAACGCTGGCCAAATTCACTACATTTTAAACCCTTTCCTATTCCACTCACGATCGTTTACTTATAAAATCCTAACCCTAATTAACATATTTTCAATTCTCACATGCAAGATTTGTGAAATCTAGGAATTCGTCTCCTTTTTATGTATATCCGCACTAAAATGTCTAACAAAATTAAAAAAAATATAATAAATAATAGAATTAACATATGCAAATTATTAAACAAAAATATCAACTAGAATTTTTATACGAACACCGGCCGATCAAACCCACACAAATTATTACATCCCGTTTACTTACATATAAAATCCTAACCCTAATTAACATACTTTCTATTCGCACATGCACTCACAAATCTAGGAATTCGTCTTCTTTTTACTATGAATCTCCGCTCACAAATTTTTTTCTAACAAAATTAACAATATAAAAAAAATAATAGAATTTACATATGGAAATAATTAAACAAAAATATCAATTAGAAATTGTATACGAACACATGGCATGTGCCTTTACTAAATAACATACATATGTACATATTTTCCCTAAATCATCAAATACTTTCTTTTCAATTCGATAAAACAAACTCATACACCAATACTCCCACTAATGCCTTGGTTGGCTCATCATCATCATCATTATCATCATCATACCTGTATACAAAAGAACCTATTGTTAGCCGTTACCATTCTCAAAGCATTCGAAAAAAAAAGTATGAAAATAATCTTAACTTTTTTTTTGCTGCGGTTCGCGTGTATAACAACACAAAATAACTTTATCAATTCCAACTACAATTCATGGGTGCATACTATTAGGCGTTAAATACAAATCCCAACTCCATTTACTACTTAGCACCATAAGCCAAGCGTCATCGATTGGCACTTAACAATTCACAATCCGTTACTTTATCTCCTTTCTCCACTTCTGCCATCTAGACTTCTTTAGCACACCAAAACTTTTTTAGCTCATCCAAAACCAATTTAAATAAATTTAATTACTTTTGGGTAAGCCAAAATGATCCAGACTTAGCAAACTCACAACCCGCTATTATCTCTCCTTTCTCCACCCTGTCATCAACACTTATCTAGCACACAGCTGCTTACCCAAAACCCATTAAAATAAATTTAATTACTTTTGGGTAAACTCAGATACATTGATCAAGACTTAGCCAACTCACACACATTTCACCTATTTACGGCGTTGCCATCTGGCATCAACATGCTTCATTTAGCCACTTCACTATCCTTTTTACCCTTTTTTCATCTCACTATGGCAACGCTCACGCCATTATTTAGCAAATACACACTCCTTTTACCCTTTTTCACCACCATATGGCAACGCTAACACCAGTATTTAGCAAAGACACAAACCTTTACTGCCTACAGCACCCCCTAGTGGTAAAATTCCGTTATCTATCGTTATCTATTTTAATTGTTTTCTGGGAGAACAAGCAATTCCTATATACTTACATACATACTCGTACACTTAATATAAACAAAAAACAGTTAATGTAAACAAAAAACACTTAATGTAAACAAAAAACTCCTAATGTAAACAAAAAAAAACACAATTTCTCAAATTTCTAATTTTAATTACTCAAATTTTAAAATTTCACACAAATTTTAAAGAATTCTTAGAAATTTCACACAAATTTCAAAATTTTAATTGTCGCAGAACAGAGATTCCTCTACTACTTACATCGTATAAGTTTTGACAGACGCATTAACGGAAACTTTCATACATAGACGTTTTTTCCAAGGGATGTTATTTTAATTTTTTATTTAACAGAACTATAGAAAATATTTTTATAAAACAGCAGTTATCTAGGAATGATATCGTTAGCCGCTCGAATTGAAAGTATACTTTATTTTACTTTAGTATGGAGAAATAATTTTCGGACAAATATTATCTAGAAAAGTATTTTAACTTTTTTTTTAATGTTAATTGTACAATAAGTTTGTTTTATTTGGTACAAGAATTGAATTGAAATAATTTTCTTTTAATTATTACTAACTAATATTTTTATGCCATTTATTAAAATTTCGTTTAGGATTTATGAATTTATTTATTATATTTTTTTGGAAAAATATTCGTATTCGTCTGAATTTGGCGAAAACGAATATCTAAAAATGGCCGAATATTCGGGAATTTGAATACGAATATTCATGCATCACTAGTATCTACATGCGGGATATAAATAACACAAGAATTTAAATAAGGATAAACACAAGGATGGGTTAACTTGTTCGTGTGAGAAAAAAATTAAAAGGAGTATATAGCAAGAACGAAATTACACAAAATTCTAAGGAAATTACCCTAAGAAACTAAGAGCCATTTTCATGACTTACCTATAAAGTTCACAAAAGTTAATGGTATATTTAGCTATAGTGAGCAATAAAGGTACCTATAATTATTTTTCGTTTTCACAACTTCCTTATAAAATAAAGTTTATATTTTTGAAAATGTGGCTATAGTACAGTAAATACCGATTATTTTTGCCAAGCCAAAAATACGAACTGGCAAGTACATATTTTTTTTTACATTTTTGGTGACTTTTATAAAAAAAGTTTTATCTTGGGGAAATAATTTTTATTTTCAAAATATATTTATTTTAAAAATATCTGTGTAATGGAAAACGAAAATGTAATACCGCGTAAGCGTGCCTAAAACTTCACTCCAGATGAAGAAGTGCTCTTAGTAGAGCTGGTGGAAGTTCATAAAAACTGAATCGAAAACAAAAAATCTGATACAGTTGTGTGGTGGCAAAAGGAAGAGGCATGGCGGAAAATTGAGGAAGAGTTTGCTGCAAAAATTGGGATAACCAGGCACTGAAAAACTTTGCAAAACAAGTAGGATGTGGTTAAGCGTAAATGTAAGTCAGAAATGTCTGAACTCAAACTGGAAACATACCGTACTGGTGGCGGTGTGTCATCCGCCAAAATAAGCAGAGTTTCTGTAAAAGTTGCTTCTATGCTAGGCGATTCAGGTACCGGCTTGCAAAATCCCTTTGACAGCGATTCCAGTAAGTATCCTTACATATATTGGGTGTTTTTTATTGAGGTATAGAACTTTAAGTTGGCATCACTTTTTTAACTGGCGGCCATTTTGTCAGCTGTCAAGTGATTAATATTTAGTTTGGTTTGCCATTTCATCATGAACAGGTTGACAAAAGAACAACGCTTGCAAATCGTGCAAATTTATTTCGAAAATAATGGTTCAGTTCGCGAAGTTTACCGCATGCTCCGTCCATTTTATGGTCGACATAATCGTCCATCAGAGCAATTAATTCGGTTAACCATGGATCGTTTTTGCACTACGTTTACTCTATGTGATAATACGCATCCGCAGAGACGTCGAACAGTGCGCACCGAAGAAACAATTGCCGCTGTAGAGCAAAGTGTTGAAGAGGACCCGAATGAATCGATTCGCCACCGTGCACAGCAATAACCGACTATTTTGTTCCCGAATTGGATGGCATGAATGTGGATGAGTTGTGGTTCCAACAAGACGGCGCTACATGCCACACAGCGCACGTCACAATCGATTTATTGAAGGAAACATTCGATGAGCGCATAATTTCGCGGAATGGACCTGTCAATTGGCCACCAAGATCGTGTGATTTGACACCATTGGATTATTTTTTTTGGGGATATGTGAAGTCGCCCGTCTACGCCAACAAACCAGAAACGTTAGGGGACTTGGAAGCCAACATTCGTGGCGTTATTGCCAACATACGGCCCCATATGCTCGAAAAAGTGGTTGAAAATTGGACCTGTAGAATTGGCTTTATTCGAGCCAGCCGTGGCGGCCACATGCCCGAAATCATATTTAAACGTTAATGGCATAAAATTATCCTTCCAATAAAGCCAAATTGATGGACATTAAAACGATTTTCTTGTGTTTTATTTCAATTCGAAGTTCTATACCTCTAAAAAAACACCCTGTACATATGTACTTAAATGTATCTAAAACTGCACAACTTTTCTTTGTTCCAGTAAGTGAAAATTATAAGTGCGTAACAGATTTGCAGAGCTGTGTTGGAAGCATTGAAATGCAAAATGCAAATAATGAAGTGCGTATGTTCATTCTAATGTACATATGTGCATATACATAAGTATATAAATAAATGCAAAATATTGTATATTCTTCTTCAGATTAGTAAAGTTGGTGATATCACTGAAGATAAAGGTGGCAGTAAAAATGACTGGTCAGCCTGGAACCCATCGATTTTGAAAACACCTAAAACCAAAGAACTAGCTGTTGGCATTAAAAAGAAAAGAAATACTGAAGCAGAAAAGTGGGAGTTGATAATTCTTCAGCAACAATTTTATAGAGATGAAAATACTCGAGCCCAGGAGAAACACGAATTGGAACTTATCTCCCTAAAAATAAAAAATGAGCTCCTACAGCTAGAATTGGAGAAAAAGAAAGCCAACATTATTGAGTTTTAAAGTGTTGGTTGGTACTTTAGACATGTTTGTGCAACTCATTAGTACACACATACAAACGTATAAAACTCCTCTTATTTCACTGAAGTACAATTTTAATCTTAGAAGACTGAAGTACATTTTTAATTTTAGAAGACTGAAGTACAAATTTTAATTTTTGTTATTGTTTTGAACACAAAAAATTTATTGCTTTTGTTTTGTTTTTTAGATCTAGTTATAAAACTATATACCTAATTTCTTATCAAAGTTGAATGTACTTTCAAACACGCCTGTATCAGACATATGATGCAAATCAAAAACGAAAGCGAACCAATTTTTAAAGTTCTTTTTTGATACACTTCTAATCCAGTTTTTATAATTTTTGTTACAAAATAATTTTCAAGAGAGTAATTTTTACAGTGCTTTATTCATAAAAATTATACAACGTTTATTAAGCTGTTATTTGACAAATATTGTATAGATAAATATTGTATAAATATTGTATAGATATTTGTCAAATAAAAGCTTAATAAACGTTGTATAATTTTTATGAAAAAGGTCGACACAATACATATCATTAAATTATAAAAATTAGATTTAAAATGTAACAAAAAGAAATTTAAAAATTGCTTTGTTTCTGTTTTCGATTTCCATCACATTCCTGATTCAGGCTGAGAGCTTATGTAGTTTAAATATAGCTTATCTGCGAGATTTTCGGAGAAGTACAGAAATTTTCTTTCGTGTATTTATGTTGAAAACAAAAATAAATTTTTTTTATTGTTATAAAAGACTGAAGTACAAATTTAGTTTTTTGATATTGTATGTTGCTACTGCTTGCATTTTATAGTGCTGTAGTACTTATAAGACTGAAAATAAAAAATGGAAATGAATTAGAATACATAAATATGTATATTTATATGTAAATAAAAAGTTATGAACTTACTATTGCAAAATAATTTTCTATTAAAATAGTTCTTGCCATTGAATTGGCCTGCGTTAAGATTTGGTTGTGTTCGATGGGGTTATCAAATTCTTTCGCTAATGGAAGGGGGTCTTTTGCAGAAATGCATATATTATTCAAAACAGCACATGCTACAATGACTGCCATTTTGGTTTCGTTAGACAATCTTAAACCGGGAAACGCCTCTTCCAAACCCCAAAACTTCTCTCAATTGTGTTGCGAGTACGGATTGGGGATTCGTTATAAAGGCTTTCTTGTCTTGAGCGTGGGGTTAGCAGCGTCATCATATAATTACATTGCTTATATCCAGAATCACCCAAAATAATGTAATTTTTGAACTGACCACGCTCCATCCGAAACCTTAAGCGGCTATTTTTAAATATGTTGCTGTCATGTGCTGACCCAGGCCACCTGACAACCAAATCTTGAAATCTTAACTTTGCATCATATACTGCTTGTACATTCAGTGAAAAAATAGCCTTTCCTGTTTTGAAAAATCTCGCCGTTGATTCCTCCTAGTGACTGAATGCTTATGTGGGAGCAATCAATTGCCCCAATCACTTTTGGGAACTTTGCAATGGCAAAGAAATCCGATGCACTTTGCTGCATTTCTCTAGAATCGGAAGGAAGTTTTATATACTCCTTAGACAAAGCCGCTAAAGCATGAAAAGGATGTTTCTTTTACTGTTCGGCTTGCTATAGAAACGCTTACACAACAAAAGTCACCCACTGTAATCAAGAAAATTCCACTGGCATAAAACCTTAGCGCTGTAAGAAGTTTCATCTGGGGTGATACAGAATAATGTCTGAAGGAAATTTTTTTAATTGTTAGTTGTGTATCCATATAGTTACAAACCTTGGACTTCTTGACAGCAAAGAACTACGAATTTTTTCCAAAATATATTGAAATGTTTCCTTTGACACACGAAATCTTTAAACAAATTCATTATTATTATAACAATCAACATAATCCACCTGTTCGCGATATATCTTGGTCGTTTAGTTTTAGGCAAAATATATTCTAAGTTATTTATATAAAATTTAATTTACAAAATAAATACTTAAAGTTACCATATATAATATATACATGCAATAAGGCAACTTCAAATCGAAACCTTACGGTAAAAGTTAAAGGTCGGACGTTCCTCTCTTTAACTTATCGTTTACATTTAGCTTAAAGGGAACTTGTGATAGGGGAAAACACATTATCTGTCGGATAACATCCTGCCTTTAGCTATCGACAAGTTGTGAAAATGGGCCTAAGGGTGTAAAATCAAAACCTAGCTTTAGTCGAGAGGCATCAAAATTCAAGCTTTTCGTTGGGTAAAAGCATTTATAACCAAGTAACAAAAGCAACAAAGAAACGACTCGTGCAGAGCTGGGAAGTATGATTTCTTTAATTTTTGAGTTGATTGAACTTCCATCCTAAGTTGAATGATATAGTTGTAATGAGTTGCCTATTTTGCGGGTTAAGGTTGTTGTATTTGCTAGAAGATCTTTAGTGATAGTTTTGGTTGATAGTTACAATAAAATTGCGATTATTCGTACCCTTTAAAATCGTAGAAATTCGAAAAAAAACAGTTAGTGCTTTGAGAAAATCTCTTTCTACAGTTGATTTTACTTTCCAGTATATGAAACTGTGATTACCAATTGAACATATATTAGTCACGTGCCCAGGATGATTTAAGTGAAACAATTTTAAATTTTTTAGTTGAACTATATTATTGTAGTGGATACTATGTTACATTGTTTTTGCTTAATAACAATTGTAATAACAATCTCTACCCCAGTATATAGACTTGGGTGCTGCACAGAAAAATATCGGTATTTCCCCCAGCTAATAAAGTCTAATTTAATTTTTCTTCTCTTCTTTAGAAACTCACATTAATTAATAAAAATATTTCATTCAACAAGAATTGAAATTACTGAACTTAAGCCCGACTAAGAAATTATTTCTGATTAAAATTCACTATAGTTCAACTAAAAACTTTAAAATTGTCTCAATATAAGAAATATTCAACGATGTTTTTTGAATCGTTGAAGACGTATACAAAAGCTACATCTGTTTGAAATTGATCCAGATGTTTATGAATACTTCTTTTATTTTTATATTATTTATAATCTGCCTTGATGCTGTGTAGTTCAATATGTTATTTAAGGATGAAACGATACGAGTAAATACAAGTAATTACCCGATACTTTTTATTAGAAGCCAAGTACTTTTAGTATCAATACTCTACCACCGAGTACCAAGTAGGTATCGGTAAAAATTACTCGTATCTGTCAAATATACTCGTTTCTTGTTGGCCACAACAATGTTGAACATTACACCAGCTTAAGAAAATTTAATTTCTTCGTATTAAATGTAAATTTATAATAAGAATAAATATTAAAGTAAGTTTGTAAAATGGGATAATGTAAAAAAGACGATAAAATTGTGAGCTGCAAAATTTGTTTTAAAATCGTGCTTTATTGCAGGAACACAACGAATTTGCACAAAAAAAGCGTCTCTACCATGTAAACTATCCAATATGCAAAGTTTTTAATTTTCAGAAGAGCGTAAAGTCGTAAATTGTTAATTTAAAGTCGGTGTATTCCTAAAAATATCAGCCTTAAAATATTTCTTGTTGAGTTATCTATTGTCTATGCAAATTTCAGCATTTTAAAACGAGACATATTCTAGAAATTAGAGTACCAAGGTAACGAATCTAAAACCGAATTTTACATCTTGCATAGTTTTAAATGGTAGGGACAATATAATATACATGTAGATATGTCGATTTCTCGCCAAACCTGGCGATTATTCCACTTTATTTGGCCTTTAAATTTTTGATTTTGCGACATGTTGATTTTTCTAACGATAAATAAATTTTTTTGGCGATTTTTATGGCTATTTTTCACAAAAGTGAACTTCAAAATTTTTGTAATTCAGGAAAAATTAGTTTGTTGAAGGAGTAGTTTCAAAAATAAGTCTTACCAAAACTCGTCTGCAAGACTTATGGCGATTTTCTGCTAAAGTTTTATAATATTATTTCTGTGACAAAAAGGAAAAAGTGCTTAATTCGAGATACGCTGATCTTGAATTAATGGCACTCCTGTAATCCTCATATTTGAAAGTACCCCTATGCAAAATCTCAATGATTTTGTGTGATTTTTCAGGAATTTATAGCGCAAGGACTTGCAGCTTATCGTTTTTGAACTCATAATCACATACATAGGTAATAATAGCTTAATTAAGCTTATACTTTGATATATTTCCAATTTAATGTATTGTTTAAAATGTGTAGAATGATGTTTCTAAAAAAAAATTTTATGAATACCGAATTTCCTGATATAACTGTAAAAGAAACAAAGTTCTGAATATCGACTTGAAAGCTTAAAAGTGATCTACTGAAATGCAGTAAAATATGCTTTCACCACTTTAAATCATGTGAAGAGCTTGAACGATACAAGTAAGTATCGATGCTTTTTATTCAATACTGACTTTGTGTCGATACTTTTGAACCGATGCCATATCAAGTAAAAGTTTCGATACCTTAGTGGTATCGTTTCATCCCTAATTTTATCTATAACAAAAATCTTGCACTAATTTAAGAATTTTTGAAGCAGGAAAACTAATTTTTTATTTTATTTATTTATTTGAAATAGGACTTACGGAAAATGCACCTCTAGAGTGTGGTAAAGAAGATAGTTGCCCTCATCCATGTCGATGTGTCGAAGGCATAGTAGACTGCCGAGAAAAGAGCCTTACTAGTGTTCCTGGAACATTACCTGATGATACAACTGAATTGTAAGTTAAACTCTGTATAGATAATATTGTAGCGATTCTGGCAATGCACTGACAAAGTAAAATGCTACAAACTAGGGCTTTCAGATAAGGGAATTGTCCCAAAATGGGGATTTGAACTTATTTGGTGACAGAATTTCATAAGAGAGGGATTTAGGGACTTTTCATTTTAAGCTCTCATCACCTTTTATTATATTTCATCTTACAATATTTATGTTTTATTGTTTTTCTTAAAACCGTCTGTGCTGCTGTAACACTGCTCTTTGTTTCTAAAATGTCAATTGATTATATATTTTTTCTTTTTTCTTGATTTGTAGAGAATATCTTATACTAATAAAATGACTTCAAAGTTTTTGATTTCTTATTGTTCTACCCACGGTTCTACTTGGGTTATTCACCCTTATCGGGAAAAAGGGGAACATTTTTGTCACGTGAAATATTTTCCATGACCAAAAAATTGTTAACCAAATTAGAAAATAGTATAGATACTGACACAACGACAACGCAAACATTAGCGATCACAATTTTATTGAAAGGAAACATATTTCACTTGAACTTTAGTAGTTGTGGATTGGATAGCTTCTGGCGCCGATTAAAATTTTAATATTTGGGTAACTAAAATTTGAGAATTTCAGTGCAAAATTTTAAAAATTTTAAAATTTCAATCACTTAATCACTGTGCCAAACAGACGATGTCGACAACGTTTGACTTGTCGCAAACTTACAAAAAAAAATTGTAGTAAAGGGTCCGCCAGATAACTGCTGTGTGGCACGTAGCGCCGTCCTGTTGAAAACAAATGTTGCCAATATCCTGCTCTTCAATTTTTGTGAACAAAAATTCGTTCAACATGGCCCGATAACGATCGCCATTGACTGTAACGGCCACTCCTTTCTCATTAGCCCAATTATGCCTCTGGACCAAAATCCGCACCAAACAGTGATTCGTTTTCAATGTATACGTGCGGGTTTTCTGTGCCCCAAATTCGACAATTTTGCTTGTTTACATACCCGCCAAGATCAAAATGAGCTTCACCTGTTGTTGTTGTTTCAAATGCAATTGTGCGACAAGTCGAACGTTGTCGATACCGTGGGTCAGGCCCTCTGACTGACTGACTTACTGGCTCACTCATCAATATTATGAAGCACTTCCGCTGTAGGTACAGAGCTGAAATTTGGTACTCAAGTAGACCTCGGTAATAAAACACCAAAAAAAAACTTAAAACCCTCAAATTTTAACCGGGGGCGAGACAATGTCCATAAAGCTCAGAAATACAAAGTAAATCTAAAGCGCTTAACTTCAGCGATTTTATTGAAACTTTGCATACATATTGCGATAATGCAAAGGTATGCAATTTGACTTAAAAAAGTAGTCGTTCCCACGCCAATAAAATTTTAGCGATCTTTTTCATGGATTTCGGTCTTGTAGATTTAAATCTATATATGTGTTTCTCATTATCTGTTTCCTTTCAAACTTTACACTAATAATAAATATTGGCTACAAATAAATCTAAAGTTAAAATTTGCGCTAGAGACTTTTAATTTGATACAGAAGTAGGATTAGGTTAGAACCTTACTATACAAATCTGTGTGGGAGTCATTCGATACAGGCACCACAAACTAGGAAACCATACTTACAGGTTTACTGTCATCTTCTGGTATCGCTAAGGATCAATCCCGGTCTATGCGAGGTCTTTGACCCTCCAGAGTAACCTAACTTAACATATATGTCGCGGGTTTTTTATTGTTATTTTTTCATCGTTTTTTACAAAACATCTTTGTATGCCCAAATTTTAATAAAATCAAAGACGAAATTATTATCATTATATTTATTTGTGTGATCTCGTTAAGATCAGGAAGACAAAAGCTTAAAAAGTAAAAGTGTTATTCTATTTTATACAATCAATCTCTTAAATAATGAGCTATCACTTAATCTAACAATAGGTCTATTACATTTAGTTATTCTCTGCCCTTTAAATCGAGTAGTCAATCAACAGAGTGGGAAATTGGAATAAAGAATTCTGTAATATGTCGCAGTAGAAGCAAAGACTATAAATTTATAAATCTATAGTCTTTTGTAAGTGTTTAAAAATGTTAAATAAAAATTGGGTGTTATCTGTAATTTACTGTGTTCGTTATAACTGTGTTGTAAAATTCCCACATATTCATGCGTAATTAAATAAATTATGACTTTTATATATAACTTCTTCTAAATTCCAAATGTTTAATTTAGCTATGAAAATTGATGTAGCTTATGATGTTATTGGGAAAACAAATTAAACAAAAATATTGAAATTTAAAAACTCAATTATTGTGGGAATCAGAAACTAATTGGGAAATAGATTAAATCTTTTGCGGGGATGTTAGGGGATGGTTATGATCAGGGAAACCGCTAATATGCAATTGCATGTTTGTTGTTATGTGACGTATTAATGCGTATTATAGATACTGAATTAGATACCGAAATTCATTTCGGTTAGAAAATACCGGTATCCAGACTACCGTTTATGTCTGTACCGGTATGCACCGGTATACCGATACACACCAATAATAAAATTGCAAAAATATATTTCTTTTATGAGCACGTTTTTGTTCTCTTTTATGAGTATAAATATTTAAAATTGGTGGAAATATCAAAACCATTGTAAACTAAAGTTATTTGAAATTGCGAAAGTTATATTGGCTGTTCTACCTGCACAAGTTTTTGTAGAAAGGGTGTAAGGTATATAGTGAAGCCTTACCATAATAGACTTGAAGGTGATAGTCTAAATGCGGTTGTTCTCATCCAAGCTAATGCGGAGATTTAAAATTTTGAAGAGCACTTCTTTAATATATGTACATACTAGTGATGTGCCGAATTTAAGATTTTGGTATTCGCGAGTACGAATATTACATATGAAAGTTAGATATTTAATTTCAAATATTAAAAATTTTTTATGAAAAAGAACTTCACACCCATGTTCGCGTACATTATAGTTAAGCATATACTAAAAACAAAAAATAAACACAAGTATAAAAAATTTTCATTTTAATTTTTTCCAGAAAAGTCACTTTATCCAAACAATATAGAGACACATTGTGGTCAAACTGCTAAAATGGTTTTGATTTCCTCATCTCTTCTATTTTTACATATTTTAATTTCATAATATACACAAACAACTTATTTTCATATCAAAATACAACATATATTACCAATAAATGTACGAAATATATAGAACGAAATGGTTCTGCAGATCTTTATAAAATATTTCCTCCAATTCTCATGGACAAGAAAGTGTCCTTTATAAAAATATATTCTTCAATGGATATGACAATATAAAATTATTAAGTTTTAACATTTTCGTTGGCCCACTTGAGGCTACAACGTATAAGTTTTGAGGGATGTATTAATTCCTTCAGATATTACTTTATTTTTTATACAACCGATCCCAAGAAAATATTTATATAAAACCACTATGAAATGTACATGGGAACTAGATCCAATTTTGAGATATGTACAAGAATATTTAATTATATTTTGATATGGACAAATTATTTTCGAACAATTATCGTACATAACCGCCGAAAATCTTAAGCGACACATTTTTTCGTTTTTTTTTAACGAAAATTGATTATTTACGATCGCAAGTAATCGATTTTGGCAAAAAACTAAATTCGGAAATTATGTCGCTTAAGCGGTGGAGGAGTGGTCCAACAGACCTTAATAAAACAAATTTGAAAAAATACGATTATTAATAAGCAGCAACAATAAATCACATTCCTGTTTTGGTAATGGACATAATTTTGAATCATTTGATCTCCCAATGTACCTCAACATTGCATGCTTAAGACCGTCCCAAAATATTTTTTACCATGGCAACCTTTATTGATTCAAAATATGATGTGCATTTTTTTAAATGATTTCACTGCACATTTTAGATTTACTTAAAGATCGAAAAAAATTTCAATGGTGTTGGTCTTGCTTACACACTTAATTGTACAAGAAATTTGTTCGGTTTTTAAGTTAGTAACAAGAATATTTGTTATTCTTTGAATTGAAATACGAGTACGAATATCTAAAAACGTATGAATATTCGGGAGTTCGAATACAAATGTTCATTCGTACATCACTAAGTACTTACATTTTCTACATAAACTTTGTGTATATTATACACTGTATATCCGTATAGTACACAACTTTAAATTTTATTATTTTGTTGAATTAACCAAAATATATACTTTATATAGGTATGCAAGGTTTGAACTGCGGTTTCCTAGCTTTATTTTTTTTTTATTATTTTTTAATAAAAGTATAATATATAGAAACATATAAGTTTATATGTTTTTCATATGTTAATTTAAAATATCCCCTTTTTGAAGTAATTTAATAAAAAAATGATTTTCTTGCTATGTCCACTGCCTGAATTAATAAATTTAGCAGTCATATCGGTATACCGGTATTGTAGACTCTTTAACGTTATGTACCGGTAATACCCATACCGAAATAAAAAAAATACCGATACCGAAATAAAAAAAATAATTGTACCGGTATCAATACCGATAACTTTATTCGTTTCGGTTTCCAACCTTGGTTTATGTATGCATGTATGTATGTGTGTTCCTTTGCGGCACTATAAAAACCGAACGCGTAGACCGATTTTGATGATTCTTGCGTCAGTCGATTTGTCTTAATCCCGGGAGTGTCTATCAAAGATATGCCAGTTTTCAAAATTCAATACGGCGGCCAACAAACGCCATTTAGTAAATACGAAAAAAGTAGAAAGTCGGGGAATTATATCAAAATGGATATCATTGGACTGGTATTTAAAAATCATTTTTAATCTTAATGGTTCAAAGTTGGTCGCAGTCGGATTTTTCGATTTTTTTGTATAAATACTTATGCTACATGCTTGCGTCATTTGTACAGTACCAACAGTTTTTGCCACTTCTGAACATCTAGTATATTTTGAGTTGCGACTGTTTATGATTTAGTGTGCGATATGTATTTAATTTAGTGTCTAAGAAAGAAATCTTTGAGTTGCAATCTGACATGAAATAAAATATTTTAGCTTTGATTTTATTTAATTAGATAATTTTGTAAATTTAAGAAAATTTTTGTATGTATTAATGATATAACAAAACAATATTGGAAAACGACAAAATAATTGGAGTATTCAAACGGTAGTCAAAAGGGTCATACTGTCATCTAATCTAGCTGCTAATCGGCATCTGATATGTACAAATACAAGCATTTTTGGTCTTCGATGGATGTCTAACTCTACATAAAATATGAAGCAAAATGCCAACAAAACCAAAAAACACTTTTTATTGACATTCATTGTACTTATAATTTGACTCTGCTACCTCATAAAATTTTCTTGCTGCAATAAGTGTTGCCATACCCAAAAAACGACTAGAACTTTTACACTGAAAAAAATACTTGGGAAGATCAACAGAAAACGTTCGTTTAATACCCGTAGTCTAACCTCTGTGACAGTGACAAAACTATAACAAAACTGTAGTGAATGACTATTTGTATATTTTTGGTATTCTGAAAAATATTGTCATGAATAAAATATAACAAATTTGTCACCTTATGAAAAGCACATAACAAAATAAAAATTTATTAATTTTCCTTTTAATTTACTTTATAGTTGTCAGAATTAAAGAGAAAAAAGCGTGATTTCTTTGCAAAAGTGAAGGAAAATTTTTTTTTACTTTTTTTAAAATAACTTCCAGTAACTCCTGATTTTTTGTCAACAATATTTGCAAAGTTGTAGCTATGGTAATACTGGACAACTTTTGCGAATATATTAATAAAATTTTAACGTGCCTAGGTACCCTAATAGCTCATACAGATCACTTTTTGCCTTAAAAATTAAATTTTCCGACGCAATTTTTTTTTTTTCAAAATCGTATAATCAAGTGCACGCATATCTACTGAGCTTCAGTAACACTTTGTGCAAACAAACTCAATTTTTTTTTCCACTTTTTTTTAAGTGAAAAAATATTTTGTTTTCACATTTTTCAGCATAACTTACAAGGACTAATAACTTTTCACTACCAATATTTGGCAAAACAACAACAAAACCTTTAAATAGTAAATACTAAAATCTGCAATAAGTAAAAAACTAACTTTAAGGTATATGGTATTTTTTATTGAGGTATAGAACTTTAAGTTGGCATCACTTTTTTAACTGGCGGCCATTTTGTTAGCTGTCAAGTGATTAATATTTAGTTTGGTTTGCCATTTCATCATGAACAGGTTGACAAAAGAACAACGCTTGCAAATCGTGCAAATTTATTTCGCGAAGTTTACCGCAAGCTCCGTCCATTTTATGGTCGACATAATCGTCCATCAGAGCAATTAATTCGGTTAACCGGTCAATTGGCCACCAAGATCGTGTGATTTTACACCATTGGATTATTTTCTTTGGGGATATGTGAAGTCGCTCGTCTACGCCAACAAACCAGAAACGTTAGGGGACTTGGAAGCCAACATTCGTGGCGTTATTGCCAACATACGGCCCCATATGCTCGAAAAAGTGGTTGAAAATTGGACCTGTAGAATTGGCTTTATTCGAGCCAGCCGCGGCAGCCACATGCCCGAAATCATATTTAAACGTTAATGGCATAAAATTATCCTTCCAATAAAGCCAAAATGATGGACATTAAAACGATTTTCTTGTGTTTTATTTCAATTCGAAGTTCTATACCTCTAAAAAAAACACCCTATACAAAGTGGTCTTTATGAGGTAAATAGGGCACCTAGATACGTTCAGATTATAATGATGTGTTCACAGAATTTTTCCAACTTTACCGGAGATAAAATTTTCCCAAATATTGTTAGCAAAAAATTAGGAGTCTCTGCAAGTTATTCTGAAAAAAGTGAAAACAAATTTTTTCCTTAATTTTTGAAAAAAAGTGCAAGAAATTGTTTTTTTTGGCTAACAAACTTTGTTTGGTAGAGGTTTTTGCTACCGTCATACCATTATACCATTACAATTTTTATTTCACAGATTTCACAATCAAGGAATGTGTAATCCTTTTTTTAGAAAAAACTACGAACCTATACTGTCCAGTCCGTGTGAGTAGATTAGTAATGGGGACGATAGTCCAAGTTTGGGAATTCAAAACCGGGAAAAAACAAAAATTTTGGCAACCCTGTACGAATGAGGGGATTTTGGGCATTTGTATACTGAGATTTCGTTAGGCTAGTTGTGTGTGTGTGTGTGTTTGATTCTTTATTTATGTGTATGTTTGTATACTTGTGTGCACAGCTTTTGTTGTTATTGTAGAGAAACGTTGTGCTTACAGCGGATGGATCCACAAATGGATGTTTGTATGTGTGTATGACAGTGTGTGTGTGTGTATGAGTATGTGTGTGTGTGTGTGTATTTACATGTTTGTTTGATGGGGTCCGATACTTTTGTTGTACTGGCAGACAATCATTATTATATCCAGTAGGAAATGTTGATGGTGAAAATATGCTGACTAGCTTTTCACTTTCACTTGTCACCAGTACTACTCTCTAACTATCCTCCGTACAATACTTTGTGCTATAGACATTTAGCATGTGCTTGTCATTGAAAATCTACTAGTAACACTAAAACAATTGATTAGGTAGTGACTACGTAGTTCTTATGCGGTCATGAGACATACCAACCAGAAAGTTAGTTATTAGTACATTTCTATAATTTACGTACATACAAATGTATGTATATTGACAAGTTATTGACAATTCCACCACAAATACACCATATCTGTTTTTTCTCCTTCTTTTATACTGACGGATAGAAGAAAACTTATTATACCAAATTGTTACTAGAATTTTAGTGTTGACACAAAGACACTTGCTCCCAGTCTGACTGTAGGGTAGTGACAAGGGATCTGTGTATTCGTGTGTATTCGTGTGTATGTAGTGATTGTTATTTGATAGACTTTGGTTTGCTGTTTTGAGTTATCGTTGCTATGCGTATGTAGGGTTATTGTATGTATGCATTTATGTTTGCGATCTCTGGGGAAATAATCTAATAGCTGCAGAGAGTGGCAACCCTGTTGGAAGTGGACAGGGAATGTATTTGGTAATGTATGTATATGTTGTTGGATTCATGTATGTGATCGTATCTATTTTTGCTTTAAAGAATATCATTGCTTGTGTGAATTACATCAACACTTTTTCATGCATATTTACAAATTAATGTATATATGTTTTCAAGGCTATTGACGTTGCTATTCTTATGGAGATAGAAAATATTGTGTTGACATAGGTTTTATATCTACAAGTGAATTTCATATATTAAATGTTTTGAGTCCAATCAGATTGATAAGAAGAGCTTTTGAAAAGGGATAATGATATTTTTATTTCAGTATATTTTACTTTAATGTAACAATTATAAAAAATAGGTTTTGGAGAAATACAGCAAAAACTTATAGAAGCTTTCACATGGCCCGATTTTTCTCATACCTTTATAGTGCAAACTGATGCTAGCGATGAATATGATGAATATGTATATGAATTTCATCATATGTCGTATTAAATTAGATTCTATGACTACTACGCGATTCTCATATAATGTTTATAAGTAGAAGAAATAATGTAGATTGTCATCAGTCTGCTCTGATATCTCAACAAGTGACAACCTATTTACCCAACCAAAATTTTTAAAGTGATTGAAATCCAAACACTATCAAAGTGCTAAAACTAACAACTGTTTGTTAAACAAGTTTATAGTGTATAAAAAATAATTAAATAAATTGTTTATAACTAAAATAAATTGCTTATAAATAAAATAATTAAATAAATTGTTTATAAATAAAATAATTAAATTAATTAATAAACAAATAAATAATTAAATAAAATGAATACTACAAGTTGTACCATCTGCAATAAAGTCTTTATGACTCAAACAAAACTAAATCAGCATATGGAAACGCACTCATATGCTAACCAATCGAAGGCTATGCTTGGAACTAGTAAGCTAAGTCTTCAAAACAAATATTGTGAGGATTGTGATGAGATGATCCCATTAATTGGTTATATGGCTCATGTCAGAACCACAAAACATAAAAACAGTTGTCAGCAAGAACGGATTGGAGATTTTCTCACTAAAAGAGCAAGTAACTTCAATGGGAGGATCGAGACATATATCCTCCTCAACAAAAATGTGGGTGTCTTGTTTCCGGAGGAGTTTCTGAAATCTACCAAGAGCTCCATAGTACAACAACTCAATGAACGTAGTAGGATACATACTACATTTAAATTTAATATGGAGCTCACATGTGATTATATGAAGATGGTGAATGATGAGATGAATGTTTCCCAACTTGTACATATTTCGAAAATGATGTTGGTGACTTTGTCTGATGACATAGAGGATATGTACAAGAAACAAGCCGAGGAGCTAAGAGCCAAAATGGAAGAATTTCAAGAGAGGGATAGCGGATGGACATTGATTTCAATAAATTCCCTTGAAGTTAATATAAACAAGGCGTCCATAATAAGAGGATCGAGCTTTATCCCTCTTCCAAAAAATATTGCAATGAAACGTGCATGCATAAATATCGAGAACAATGATATTTATTGCTTTAAATGGTGTCTCATTGCGGTTTTGTACACAAATAGCGGTCTGAATCCTAAACAATGGAAAAACTTTAAAACTTACAATATTACAAATATTTCTGATGAGAATATTAATACAGGGGAAATTGTATTAAATTTTAAAGACCTAGAGTTTCCACTCCCATTGAAGCAGATAAAACAATTCGAGAATCAAAATGATGTGAACATAAACGTATTTGGTCATAATGGAACATCACTTATAGGACCATACTATGTAACGAAAGGAGAAAAACAATTCATATTAATCTCTTATTGCTCCAGTCCAATGAAAACTACCACTATGTACTCATCAAGGATATATCAAAGTAAGTTTCATTTGTGCATTTATGAAAAATCTGCTTTCATCTCTATTTAAAAAGTTACTTCCTATTGTTATATTTATTTATATCGTATTGGTATTTTCTATATTTTCTTCAGACTCCTTCGTTCCAGCATAACATCGCATAATCATAAGATCATGATATGCAACACCTGCCTATATCATACACATGATTATTATGTGCATAATCATCATAAAAATGTTTGTGTGAAAAAAGTCATCAGAATGCCAGAAGGTGAATATATTATCAATTTTAAGAACTACTACAAACAGTTAGATGTACCATTTGTAATCTATGCGGACTTTGAGTCTATTTTGGAAAAAGTTGATGATGCTATAAGTAAAAGTACCACAAATGTACAGAAACATCACGCTTGTGCATTCGGTTATTTTATTAATTGTACTTTTAAGAGAGAAAATAATTTATATAGACATTATTTTGGTGAAGATTCGGCGAATATATTTATCAAAAAAATTGCTGAAGATTGTACAGATATTAGTAGTAGGGAACTAGCGGTTCGGGGCCAATTAAAATTGTTAAATTGTGGGCTGAAATTGTTAAATTGTGGCTGAAATTGTTAAATTGTGGGCTGAAATTGTTAAATTGTGGCTGAAATTTTAAAATTCTTGGAAATTTGTGAAATTTGATACGTACGTGTGTATGTGTGTATGTGTGTGTGTGTGTTTTCGGCGGCGCTTTGATGTTTTTGTTTACATAAGGAGTTTTTTGTTTACATTAACCCTTGTGTGAACGGGTGATTTTTTTTTGTGGTGACATTAATTGTGTGAACGGGTGATTTTTTTTGTGGGGGAGGATTAAGGGGTTTTATAAGATTAAGATTTTATAAGTATATACATATAGATATGCCGACGGGAAAATCATGAAATGATTTTTCCTAATACCAATAGGGAAATTGTGAAAATAATTTTTCCTAATACCAATGGGGAAATTGTGAAAATTATTTTTCCTAATGCCTACGGGAAAATCATGAAATGATTTTTCCTAATGCCGACGGCAATGCTTGATTATTTTTCCTAATGCCGACGGAAAATTTGTGGGTGTGTCTAGCTGTAGGATTTGAAGTCTGGCTATGATTCTTGGAGGACGAGGTGTGTCTAGCTGTAGGAATTGAAGTCTGGCTGTGCTTGGTGGAGGGCGGGGTGTGTCTAGATTGTGAGACCTTAAGGCTGACCGTGTTTTGTAATATGTAACCGTGGGAATTCGGTGACGTATACGCTTGTTGGAATTTAAGCCAAGCTGTGCTTGGTGGGGGGGCGGGATGTATTTGAGGTAGATCGACTGGTGGAGGGTGGGGAGTTGTTGTAATATGTATCCGTGGGAATCTGTGTACATGTATGTATGTATGTATGTCTGTAAGAGTTTAAGGCTGTCTGTGATTTATGAAAGGCTAGGTGAGAGTGTTCATGTAATACGTATCCGTGGGAATCTGTGTATATGTATGTTCGTAGGAGTTTAAGGCTGATTGTGATTTGAGGTGGGGAAGGGTCTTGTTGTGATAGATAGATAGAATGTGCCTATGTGTGTGTGTGTGTGTGTGTATGTATGTATATGTAGGAGTTTAAGGCTGTCCTTGATTTGAGGTAGGCGGGCGGTGTTATTGTAATATGTATCTATAAGAATTTGGGTGTTTATATGTCTGTAGGAATTTTTGTAGATACATGTATGTCTGTACGAGTTTAAGGCTGATTGTAATTTAAATTGTTGAGATTGATCGATTGTATGTGACTTCGAGAATTACTGTATGTATATCTGAAGGAAACTTAAGGCTTATCGTGATTTATGAGGGGCGAAGTGTTCATGTAATATAACCGCGCAATTTGTGTATATATCTGTAGGAGTTTAATTCTGATCATGATTAATGAGAGGTGAGGTGAAGGTGTTAATGTATATGTATCCGTATTTGTGTGCATGTATGTCTATATGAGTTTAAGGCTGATCGTGATTTAAGTTGTTGAGATTGATAGATTGTATATTACCTTGTGATTTTGTGTATGTATATCTATAAGAACTTTAGGCTGAGTGTGATTTGTGAGGGGAGGGGCGTTGTTGAAATAGGTTTAATTTTTCGTAGATGAATTTTAGTATGTGTGTGTATGTGATTTTCTCACCCTAGTATTTATATGTACGTTGAAATAAATTATTTCTCATATGAAAATTTTTTTGCTAGAAAATATTATCATATATCTGAACTTCCTTAATCCTAATATGTTTTTCATATTGGAGGATGAGATTGCTTTATATTTTATCAAGCTTAAATTTGTATAGTGTTAAAGTCTGTCGCTCAAAAATTTGTTTATATTTGTATAAATATTAATTTCAGATTTTGCAAAATTCTTGCGTACGATCGTGGTGATTTTGTGTGTGTGTATGTGTGTATGCGCGATAGAGTTTGACTGGTCTGTGATAAGTTTGTTTATTTAAGTACATTTGTCTTCTTCGACTTTCGTCTTCAAGCGTCAATAGCTTGGAGAACGGTTTGTATGTTTTCATGATGTAGATATGTAAGTGCGATTGTTAAAATCCAATAAATACTTGAACATGGGTAAGAAATTTGATAATATGTGTACATATGTACATATGGATCTACAAATTGATTTTATGTATGTATGTATGTACATACAAATAAGAGTAGGTCTCCCTTTTTAAATACATTTTTTTTATCATGTGCAGTTGTAAATATTCGTGTGGTCTTTTGTGTATAGATGTGAAATATCTCGGTAGTTTTTTTATTTGAAATTAAAAAAACGTTGTTTTAATTTTTAGATGTATTTACTTAAAAGTTTGTGAGGAGTTTCTGTTTTAAGTAAAATTTAATTCCTCTCTAGTTGTAGTAAATATAGTATAAATATTTATTATATTTTATTTCCATTTGTTTAAAGTTGATGTAGCCTATATAGTCAACGTTAGAAATTTTTCGGTGTAAAATTTTTTCCAACTATCATATTTTTTTTATATATTTATGATTTAATCAGGCTAAAGTTCGTATCGCTTTGTAAGCCAAATTACATGTGATAATTATTAATGAACAAATAACATCAAAGTTAGTTGTAAATATTCTGACAACACATAGTTGAACGGAACAGCTAGCCGTTTTCGAAGGCCACTAAACCTTCATCATCAGCGTTCTTCTGTGTTTGGCCCACTGTGTGTGGTGTCAGTTGATGTAGATTTCTGCCTTATATACGAAACTTTTCTGCAAATGGAATATGTGAATTGGTTTGATTCATCGTATTTCAATTTGCTGAAATGTGTTTTTGTAATGAAGGCCCCAAATTTACCATCACTATATTTACAACAGTCTTACCATTGTCGTTTTTTCATTACTAATTATGCACATGTTAGTTAATTTGCTTATTTTTGTTTTACTTAAGACAAACTTTTTTGGTTTGATACTATAAGTATATTTTTATTTAGTTTTTGCCACTGGCCCATGCCTATCTATTTAGTTAATTTTAATTATTATTGTTCGAACTTTCATTTTATTTATATATTTATGATTTAATCAGGCTAAAGTTCGTATCGCTTTGTAAGCCAAATTACATGTGATAATTATTAATGAACAAATAACATCAAAGTTAGTTGTAAATATTCTGACAACACATAGTTGAACGGAACAGCTAGCCGTTTTCGAAGGCCACTAAACCTTCATCATCAGCGTTCTTCTGTGTTTGGTCCACTGTGTGTGGTGTCAGTTGATGTAGATTTCTGCCTTATATACGAAACTTTTCTGCAAATGGAATATGTGAATTAGTTTGATTCATCGTATTTCAATTTGCTGAAATGTGTTTTTGTAATGAAGGCCCCAAATTTACCATCACTATATTTACAACAGTCTTACCATTGTCGTTTTTTCATTACTAATTATGCACATGTTAGTTAATTTGCTTATTTTTGTTTTACTTAAGACAAACTTTTTTGGTTTGATACTATAAGTGTTCCGTTAGACTATATGTTGTCAGAATATTTACAACTAACTTTGATGTTATTTGTTCATTAATAATTATCACATGTAATTTGGCTTACAAAGCGATACGAACTTTAGCCTGATTAAATCATAAATATATAAATAAAATGAAAATTCGAACAATAATAATTAAAATTAACTAAATAGATAGTCATGGGCCAGTGGCAAAAACTAAATAAAAATATACTTATAGTATCAAACCAAAAAAGTTTGTCTTAAGTAAAACAAAAATAAGCAAATTAACTAACATGTGCATAATTAGTAATGAAAAAACGACAATGGTAAGACTGTTGTAAATATAGTGATGGTAAATTGGGGGCCTTCATTACAAAAACACATTTCATCAAATTGAAATACGATGAATCAAACCAATTCACATATTCCATTTGCAGAAAAGTTTCGTATATAAGGCAGAAATCTACATCAACTGACACCACACACAGTGGACCAAACACAGAAGAACGCTGATGATGAAGGTTTAGTGGCCTTCGAAAACGGCTAGCTGTTCCGTTCAACTATGTGTTGTCAGAATATTTACAACTAATTTTGATGTTATTTGTTCATTAATAATTATCACATGTAATTTGGCTTACAAAGCGATACGAACTTTAGCCTGATTAAATCATAAATATATAAATAAAATGAAAGTTCGAACAATAATAATTAAAATTAACTATCATATTTTTTCTTTACCTTTTTCATATATTTTAGAACATCTTGCATTGGCTTTAAAAAATGATAAACGCTTTGAAATGAAACTGATCCAGCAGTCCAGCTTTTTTTAACCACTTTGCTTCTCTTTCCTTTTTTATTGATAAACATTTAAAATCAAATGGTGGTTTTATAATGAAATTGTTATAC